>JAMZAV010007844.1:0-30363 GCA_024449915.1 Sweltsa coloradensis | reverse complement strand
CTGTTTAAATGATCCGTTTCCGGCATGGTTTTGAAAAAAGCTAAATTGGAAAACACTTGTTGAGTTACGCAAAGATGCATGTAAAACAACCTATGAAGTTCTAGCATACATGTGGGGTGCAGATAGGACTTGCATGTTGAGAATTTACGGATCTCTAGTTTGCTCCAAGATGGACTATGGATGTTTCGTATACTCTTCAGCAAGTAACACAACCCTTAAACTTCTAGACACTGTCCACCATTGTGGTCTTCGTCTTGCTCTTGGTGCATTTCGAACAAGCCCGGTAGTCAGTTTGTATGCCGAGTCAGGTGTGTCCTCCTTGGCAGAATGGCGAAACCTCTTGATGGGTACGTACGTAATAAAAATTAAATCTATGCCCAACCATCCATCAAACCATGATGTTTTCAATGTGAAATATGTCAGACACTTTGATAACAAACCGATGGCAACCCTTCCAACGGGGTTAAGATGTAAACTTTTGTTTAATCTTATAGAATTTAATCTGCCAACAGTTTTTAATTTTGTTTTTAGCAATAACTCGCCCTGGTCTACACCAGAGCCGATTTTTCTTTTCGACCTTTGTCGTTTTGATAAAAACTCTACTTGCGATAGTGTATTCAAAATTAACTTAAGAGAGATTTGCCATGAACATCAAAGGTTTACTTTGGTATTCACAGATGGCTCCAAAATTGACAACAAGTTTGGAAGTGCCTTTTATTGCTCCACCTTAACTGAACGTTTCAGGCTAAGCGACGTGTGTTCAGTTTTCACTGCAGAGTTATTTGCCATCCGTGAAGCTCTTAAATACATTCTACGCTGTCGTTGTGGAGAATACCTTTTGTGTTCAGATAGCCTAAGTTCACTTCAAGCTATAAAACTCATGTATTCTAGTCATCATTTGGTACAAGACATCCAATTCTATTTAGAAAAACTAACCTCTAAGGGATATAAAATAGAGTTTTGCTGGATACCTGGACACGTGGGCATATAGGGAAATGAACACGCTGATCGGGCTGCTAAGGAAGCTTCCCAGCGTCGCGACGTTGATTTCAATCTAGTTCCCGTTCCAGATGTCAAGAGTGGATACAAGCAAAGATTGTTGGATTTGCGACAAGCATCTTGGGATGTGTTGCAAAATAACAAA
This sequence comes from Sweltsa coloradensis, assembly GCA_024449915.1. Taxonomy (NCBI): domain Eukaryota; kingdom Metazoa; phylum Arthropoda; class Insecta; order Plecoptera; family Chloroperlidae; genus Sweltsa; species Sweltsa coloradensis. Next base: position 29,219 of record JAMZAV010007844.1, on the reverse strand, counting down.
TTGCGTAGTGTGATGCCCACATTGACTAACAAAATTCGTCCACCTACGTCTCGACTCTCACGTAGAGAAGAGGTGGTATTGTCTAGAATTCGTATAGGCCATACACGCCTAACACACGGATATAACACGGGGAGAAAAGGTTATTCCCATATGTGACACATGTGATGTACCTTTAACCGTGCATCATATGCTAGCAGAATGTGCCAAATATGATGCCTTGCGCATGCAATTTGATCTCTCCCAATCATATGAAGAACTTCTATCATATGATAACGGCGACAAACTTTCTAAATTTCTCATCCATAGTAATCTATTTAACAAAATTTAATTCACATCTTACACATTTCTTTCTTTTTTTATTTTCATTTACATAGGGCCTACATAACTTTTATTTTGCTATTACTTTCTTCATCATCAATTTATTTTGTTATTTATACAATTAGAAAACAATCTAATCATCAAACATACCTGCATTAACTCTTCTCATTTACTTTCATTCACAGGCGGCGCAATATGACCTAACCGGTTGAAGCGCCCTAGTTTCTCACGTCGTCGTCGTCGTGAAGAAGTGCCCTCTTAACAGTTTATTGTGCAATATATAAACACATAATGAGCTTCACCGTTGATGGATCGATGTGTTATTGCGTATTATACGGACCTACTTCCAGGTCAAATCAAATAATAAAACAAAGTTGTAAGGCAACTCTTTGTTTACAATACGTATACATTTGAATACCTGCTAGCTCATTTAAACACATATTTTACAACACAATAATTTGTAAGCCCAACTAATGTTACCTGGAAGAGGGTTAGATTCCTTAATCGGACGTAGCTGTCGCTCACAGAATTGTAAGGAGCGATATGAAGGCATGACAGTCTTTGCCCACCCAAGTAGCACAAACTTATGGAAACCTTATGGCCAACTGTAGGAGAACCAGCAGTGGAGCTTATGGACCAAAGCCGGTTCTGGTGCAAGTGGATCGCATGTGGCTTTGGCACAACATCCAGAAGCTTTCCATAAGCGGTAAACCACCTATGGACCACAACCGGCCAGCCGCCTGTGGACCACAGCCCGCTAGCCGCTTATGGTCCACTGCCGCCCAGCCGCTTATGGACCACTGCTGGCTAGCCGCCTGTGGTCCATGAGCGGATGCCTGTAGCAAACCCAGCAGCTTTGAGAGGAAATAAAATTCTTTTGAAAGCAAAATACCTGCAGTCCCAGGCGGAGAACACTAACGCTATCTGGTAGCAAACAGAGGAGGCACGCTATTTAATCATTGCAAAATGTATATAAAAAAATTATTATTGCTTATCTATTCATTCGTTTCGCATATCATTAACACCAACTAGAAACAAGGTAAATGGTTATTTTAATAGGAACGTAAGCACAAATTATAATATATCGCCAACAACCGTACTCGAACTCGATGCTGCGTGGCGTCTTGCTGGTTTGGATCTGAAATGTGCAGGTACCATAACCACTCGGCTACGGTGACACTGAAGACTTGGCGTGCTAATCCAACTCATGTAGAGGAAGCGCGCATACATCGTCTTGACGAATGTCACCATGTTTATTATATTCTTTATTTATCTACGAATTGAGATTTACTTTCGACTAACGAAACTGTCAAAAAGCGTTGCTAATACAATGTATACGAAACGCTCCTTGTAACATAACCATGTTTGATTTATTTTATTGAATGACCTTTCAACTAGAACTTCGTTTTGGTTATTACTTAGTTAAGAAAGATGGTTTAATACAACGGAGACAATACAATTTTTCTCATACAATTAATTTGAAATAATTGTTGCGCATGTTGTTATGATAGTCACGATAAAATAATTATTATAATTTGAAGTATTGACTAATATTAGGGCTACCCCGGCTATGATTATCTTTCACAAATACGCAAAATAAAACAGTGATTCTTCTTCAGGTATAATTACAGTTGAAAACATGAGAACATAATTTATTATTTAAAATATGGCAACAACTCATTAACCCGGAAATATATTATAAAAATCACACACTGAACTATAACCTGGGTTACTTACGTATTAATCACGATGTTTCGGAGAGCTCCGTCTCGTTTCTCAAGCATCGGCGGACGGGCATGGATGCTTGAGAAAGGAGACGGAGCTCTCCGAAATATCGTTATTAGTAAGTAAGTAACCCAGGCTACAGTTCAGTGTGTGATTTTTATAATAATTTATTATATTATTATATATTTCTCAGGGTCTTTAGTATTTACGTACGTACTACGTTCGCGGATTAATATCGTGTTCATTACGATGGTGTAACCATAAGATATACTTGATATGACCAGTAAAAAAATAGTATCAGTCCTGTAGTGTAGGAGTAAATACTAAATTATGTCAATTTATTTATAGCAATGTATATATCTCGCATTCATTTATATGTTGCTCAATTTATACAAACAAAGTAACGTATCAAAGTCGTTTAATTTGTGTGGGATTTTTTTACGTAAAATACATTATTGTCTATTCTATTTTAAACTTATTAGTGGAAACAAATCTTTATTTTAACAAGGACAACGTTTCAGAGAAAAACAGCTATTTCCGTAATTAGGTAAATAAAAACAAAAAATCATAATATCAATAACACATTTAAACAAGCAAGAGTAGTAGCCAAGATAGACAAAATATTAACTATAACAAATGGTCAAATAAAGTGAACTAATCCAGCTGTTTACAAACTAATTCCTATTTATTTATATTTTGTGCTTATGGATCGCTTATGGTCCACTCGCACTCGGCCAGCAGCTGGTTTTGTGCATGTGGACCGCTTATGGTCCACTCGCACTCGGCCAGCTGCTGGTTTTGAGCCTATGGACCATAAGCGGATTGCTTATGGATCGGGATTTGCAGCAGTAAACCGCTTATGGACCACAAGCGGCAATAATTTTGTGCTTGTTGGGCAGACACTCATTGTTACAAGCTAGGCAAAGCAGCTTTAATGGAGCATTGAATTATTTATTGTGCAAATAGTTTATTAATTCATTCTTTTCGACGCCTTCATAAAATTTTAAAAATCATCTGTCCCTCAGGATGGTGTAATAGTTTGTATCTTCACTTATTTAAGGAACATTTGTCTCACGGGAAAGGACATAAATTATTTATATATCTCACATCTACTTAAATACTAAATATTTTGAAATATCTTATTACTTTGGTGAGCTCATTGTTACAAGCCAGGCAAAGCAGCTTTATTGGAGCATTGATGTATTTATTGTAAAGGTAGTTAATTCATTCATTCTTTTGGACGCCCACATAAAATTTAAAACGTCATCTGTCTCTCAGGATGGTGAAATAGTTTGTATCTTCACTTATTTTAAGGAACCTGATTCTCACGGGAAAGAACATTAATTATTTATAAATCTCACATCTACTTAAATAATAAATATTTTAAAATATATCATTATGACTTTGGTGGAGGTGCCGGGTTGGGTGTTCTGACCAGCGTGGGATTGTCCACACAATATCCTCTAAGCTGGAGTGGCGTACGGTTGACGCGCCCTTGTTTCTCACGTCGACGTCATCTCTGATGCATCGCTCGCACTGTCTAGGGTGTACTTATATAACTTCCCAAAACTAGAGGCGAGCTCTGGCAATCGTCGTCTGGGAAACCTTCCCTTTCCCTTGACGACCTCCCCGACGACGATGACAATGACACAACAAACGACGACAAAGAAGATGACGACCACGACGTGAGAATCCCCCCTTTCGTCCCCCTACCCGTGGTTGGTTCTGACCATCAAGGCCCCTCTTCCCCATAGCCCCTAGGCTAGAGTGGTGCATTATTAACCAAATTGTGGTCGCGTCCTTAATCCAAACAAACTGCTTCAAACATTTCCTATTGGATTAAAAAAAATAATACATAATGACGTATTTGTGAGACCCTGTCTTTTATTAAGTAGGCCTACATTATTTAATGTGTGGAACATCGGTTGAAGTTTATACCTATAGCCATGTGGCTTGATAAAATCAAATTGGATAAAACATAAAAAAGAAAACAATGATACATCATAATAATTCATATCAGCTGGTAATGATTTAGATTTAAGATTTAATTGAATTTTACCTGCCCCTATGGTAGGAATGCTAATGTAGGGCAAGTGTGATTGAATATACATTTTTAAATCAATAACAATAAAAGACACTGCCCTGTAGAAAATCACGGCCTCTAGTAATAATGTAAACAAACCGCGTAAGAATCTTGAAGCTTCCCGTCAACAAGGCTGTGGGGACGCATTGTTGAAACATTTGCACTTTCTAATGTTTTATTTCTTCTTGGACGTGAAAGTTGGCGTCGTCTGGTTTAAATGTAGTTTTGCAACAAGAAATGGATAAATACTGACAATCTATCGGTATTATTACAAATACTGATGTATATTGATCAATCACACGGAAATACTGAAGCCAACAGAGGTACGGTTAGTCTCTGGGGTTCACGTTTAGATCGGAGGAAAGTATTGGTATTGTAGCATTGGCATTGTCTTGTGTAGCCATCAGAGAACATTCATAGTGGGGTCTGAGGTATAACGTGCTCTGCTATTCTGCTGGAGAAACGATTCTGTGGCGATTCCAGGCTAAGGCCTACGTAGGCTACCCGCCTGTGGCTGGTTCTGACCAGCATAGGGGCTAGGACTTCATATCGCCGTCTGGGCCCGGCATGGGGTACAAATTAAACACAGGACATGGTTCTGCTAACGTTAAAGGCAAAAAAAAGGATATCCCTGGTAGAAATATTTGTATGCCAAACGGTCGCCAAGCGGTCACCAACAGATCACCAAGGCCTATTTTTGATCGCCAACAGGTTACCAAGTGATTACCAAGGGTCGCCACCGAAATTTCAAAAGAAATATATGACAGCCAAACGTTCACCAAAAGGCAGCCAACGGGTCACCAACTCTGCAATGCAGTATTTTGACACAAAAACGACCTGTTGGCGACCATTTGGCTGCTGTTGGTGATCACTTGGCGATCACTTGGCATCAGTTGGTGAACTAGTTGGTGACCTGTTGGTGACCACTTGGCAACCATTTGGCAACCAAAATTTTTACTAGGGATGAAGACCATCTCGCAAACATCAGCTAGTGAACGAGGAGAATGAATTCCCAAAACTAAGGGCGAGCTCTGGCCGGCACCTTGAGAAACTGGAACCTCTTTCCTCACCCTACCCGTGGTTGGTTCTGACCAGCATGAGACTTTCCTTCCCATCTCCACTGGTCTATTTCTGAGCTGTGGAGGTCGTCGTCGTGGAACTAACCATCTCCCTTTGACTACCTCCCATACGACGATGACAATGACACCGAACGATGATGATGTCAAAGACGAAGACGACCGCGACGTGAGAAACCCGCCTTTCATCCCCCTTCCCGTGGCTGGTTCTGACCAGCTCGGGCCCTTCCTCTCCATATCCACTAGGCTAGAGTGGTGCATTTTGACCTAACGGTTGATGCGCCCCTAAACCAAAAAAACTCTTTTTTTTAACTTTCCTTGACTACTTCCCCGTTGACGACGACAATGGCAACACGGACGATGCCACAGACGAAGACGACCACGTCTTTGGGGAACCACCAGCCCCTGACTTCACCATAACCTTCATTGCCCTCTGTCCTTTGCCCGACCCCGGCCAAGCTCCCGCCCCGGTCCCTTGCCCCCGGCCACCTAACACCATGCCCCATCTTGCTTGATTCTGGTTCTGATCAGCTCAGGCCTGCCCAACCCGCGTTCCACCGCGTCACCCCTTACGTTCCACCCCTTTGAGACTTGGCCCAGATCATGGCTCTTCTAAGCGTACAAAGCGATTTAAGGGCAAACGTCCACCTCGCAAACATCAGCTAGTAAGATGGAAGTCTTCGACTCCCCAAAACTTAAGGCAAGCTCTGGCAGTCTTCAGGAAAATCTTCCCCTTTACTTGACGACATCCCCGACGACGATGACAATGACACAACGAACCATGACAAAGACGATGACAATCGCGCCTTACCTGTGGCTGGTCCTGACCAGCATTAACCCTCCCACCCCATATCCATTAGGCTAGAGTGGTGCATTATGACCTAACGATTGACGCGTCCTTAATCCAAATAAACCAAAATCCCCCCGTCTGGGCCAGGGGTAGAATTGGCCCAGAACATGGCTCTACTAATCGTAAAAGGCGATTCAAGAGAAATAGACTACCTCGCAAACATCAGCCAGTCAGATGGATGTCATATACTCCCCGAAACTAAAGGCGAGCTCTGGCAGTCGTTATCGGGGCACCTCTCCCTAACCTTAACGACCTCCTCGACGACGATGACAATGACACAACGAACGATAACAAAGACGATGACGACCGCGACGTGAGAAACCCACCCCATTACCCGTGGCTGGTTCTGACCAGCGTGGGCCCCTCCTTCCAATCCCCCTTAGGCTAGAGTGGTGCATTATGACCTAACGGTTGACGCGTCCTTTATCCAAATAAACCCAAAAAATTAACCCGGAACTTCCGAAACAGAGTCACAGGTTAACACTTGAACCAATACTGTCAGTGATGTTAGCAGAACGTCTACTAATAATCAATGTTTAGATTGAATTAACCTCTGACACTCTGTTGGTACGTATTTATAAAAAAAAAATTGTGGGATGCCTGCCCTTGGTGCAATTCATGCCCTCTTCAGGTGTCTAGCTAGGTATGTTGCGGATAGGATATTGTGAAGGGATGTCCGAGGGCTGTTAAAGAGGACTCAATCCCTTGCATTCGCAATAACGACTGATGGAAACCTCGGAAAAACCTACAGTCAGGATTGCCGGTCTCGACGGGATTTGAACCCGGGATCTTCCGAATCAGAGTCGCGCGCTTAACGCTCGAGCCAACACTGTCGGTCTGTTGGTATATAACTATATTGTTTAAATTAACTAGGTATATTGTTAAACTTTCAGAAATACCGCATCTGTTGGTTCTGACCAGCACGTGCATCCCGTGCTAATTGTCTTACTAACCGTAATTTAATTAATTAATTATTAAAAATCTGTCACATGCTCGACACAAGTTTTCTTCCATTGTCCAATGGGATAATGGTAGTATGTTATGTTTGGTAGGTGTATCCGTTGAATGCGTAGGTAACAAACTTCCCTGCCTCACAACTGTTTCAAACTCAAGTTCCTAAACAATATGTATTACGAAGGTGAATTTATTATTTATATTATTTATATTCCCCTACACCTTAATTTAGTTGAATGAGCTAAAAGGATGGCAGAAGAGAACATAGCTCCAAGCTCACTTTGTGACTGCCAACGTGAAAACAATAAATATAATATAGCCTTCCCCTATATCTTGACCCTGTGTCGAACATTTAATCGATTTTAGGGGTCACTACTCCATTTTTTTTTAAATGTGCTTACATCTAAGTTAACATCATATCATAATATGATAACGGCGACTGAATTTCTATTTGTCATACAAAGTAATTTATTTCACAAAATTTAAGTCACTCTTTACACATTTCAAATAAATAATTTTTATTTAGCTATTACTATCATCACCGTCATTTTCTTTTCTGTCATATACATTTAGAAAAAATTAAATCATTAACTGTCAATTTTAAAGACGGCTTAATACAACCTACCGGTTGAAGCGCCCTAGTTTCTCACGTCGTCGATAAACCAGCGGTGATCACTTTCTTCCCACAGACTTTCAGCTTCCACTTTGTTCCATGTTGTTCAACAAGGCGTCGTATTTTGTACATTCTGCTAACGTACATCTTGTGTTAGCAGAACGTACCAAACACAATGACGCGCACACAATTTCATCTCTCCCGATCATATGAAGAACGTCTATCATTTGATAACTGTGACAAACTTTCTAACTTTCTCATTCAAAGTAATTAATTTAACAAAATTTTATTTACATCCAACATTATAATTTATAATTATACATATCCATTCAAATAAATAATGCTTCTTTTGCTATTACTCATTACCATAATATTCTTTATTTCGTTGTTCTTGTAATTAGCGTCTTTGCTTCCAAAGCAGAAGTTCCAGGGTTCGATTCCCGCTATAGGCATACATTTTTTACCTTTAGATATAAATTTAAATCTAACAGTTCTTGGCTTAGGAATTTGTAAACGGTGACTTGGAACCGTCCTAGCAACGAGGTACATAATAAATTCAAAATTGAACTGAATCTGCATTGTTGATTCAGGCGTTGATCCGCGGGTGTTTGCACTGTCCATAACACCCCCGTCTGGGTCCGGGGTAGAATTGGCCCAGAGCATGGCTCTGCTCACTCAAAAAACTGTTTGGTTGGAATAACCCATATTTGGGTTATGTGAACCAAATAATATGGTAAACTATTAGCCTGCTATATTATGGGTTATTGTAACCAAATAATTTAGTTAATCTTTTACTAGTTGAAACAACAAATACAAGTTGTTCGTGTTACCATATTATTTTAGTATGCATAACCAATATTTGGTTGGAATAACTATTTCGTGTAGTTGTTTTGACTATACAAATTGGTTACAGAGCCGTCACTTTAATTTTTTTAACCCATAAAGTAGGTTGATATAACTAAATATATAGTTGTCGGTGACCTCCTCATCTCCCCCCACCACTCATTTTGCGGCAAATAATATAAAAATGAATAAATGTAACGAATTTAATTAATCTACATACGAAGGAGAATGTTCCTGCATGAATGACTTTTACCATTCATTATGTAGCACCTGGAATAGCAATGTATATTAGAAAGCGAATTGTTAAAATCCTGCGCCCACCGAGCCTCGAACCTGGGACAGAGGAAACACACATGTAGTTAGGAAGCCATGACCTTAACCACTACTCTACGAGTATCGCTGGGAAAAGAATGCGATTTGCCAGTATTGAGCAGCTTTTTGTAGTTACCCAACTAAAATAGCGTTAATTCAACACATAAGATAACCAAATGCTTCAACCCATATTATTTTGGTTGTTCCAACCATACAGTTTTTTGAATGAATCGTAAAAGGCGATTCAAGAGAAAAAGTCTACCTCGCAAACATAGCTAGTAAGAACGGTGTATCTTACTCCTCGAAACTAGAGGCGAGCTCTGGCAATCGTCGTCGGGGACCTTGTCCCCTTCCCTTGACGTCCCCCCGGCGACGATGACGATGACACAACGAACGATGACAAAGACGATGACGACCGCGACGTGAGAAAAACCCCTTCCATTCAGGCGTTGATCCGCGGGTGTTCGCACTGTCCATAACACCCCCGTCTGGGCCCGGGGTAGAATTGGCCCAAAGCATGGCTCTGCTAATCGTAAAAGGCGATTCAAGAGAAAAAGTCCACCTCGCAAACATCAGCTAGTAAGAACGGTGTATCTTACTCCCCGAAACTAAAGGCGAGCTCTAGCAATCGTCGTCGGGGACCTTGTTCCCTTCCCTTGACGTCCCCCCGGCGACGATGACGATGACACAACGAACGATGACAAAGACCATGACGACCGCGACGTGAGAAAAACCCCTTCCTTCGCCTTACCCGTGGCTGGTTCTGACCAACATGCCCCCCCCCCCCCCCGCCCCTTAGGCGAGAGTGGTGCATTATGACCTAACGGTTCCCGGCTTTTCTTGGGCTGCAGTTTGTTGGTTTTGTTGATGTTTGCTGTCTTTTACTGGGCACATGCATCTCAAGCACAGTTCTGTTATATTGATTAGAAAGTCTCCAAGCTTTCTGCTTTCCTGGTCAGTGAGGTGGTTTTCAATATCATTATTAATTAGACAGCAGTTTGAGTTTTCAAAAACTGCCCCTAGATCTTCGCAGATGCACCTTGTAGCTTCATTGATCTTATCAATATCCTTGGAAGATGCCTGTATCGCTCTCTCGCGGCATCACCGAACCAAGGTAAAACAACACGTTTCTGCCCCTCAAAGCATTTTCCGGTCGGTACTTTCTGCCTTGACTACCTCTCACAGTTGACCCGACGAGAAACTCCATGATTTGGATGGACGAGTTTTTATTTCGTGACTGATTGCTATAGAAGATTCATGAATAGACTACACTGAAACGTTCTATTTTGCAACAATGCCTTGCAAATCTAAGAGATCCGTGTAGTCTACTTTCGAACACTTATCATAGCACAGGGTGTGGGCTCTTGAATGGCATGACAGTCATGTTCAGGTCAACAAACAAACACAATAGGGAAATTTGCACCATCATTTTATACCATTGTATTTAAAGATAATATCGATCAGTTCTGTTTATTTATTTCGATTTGGACTTATAAATACAGAGAAATCAATTAATTAAAATTTCCGACTATATTTTCGCCCGAAAACCATGTTTGAATGATGCGTCATGTTGATGATAGCTATGATAAATTTAGATGGCATGCGCAATTCACACAGGATTTATTTGTTTATCGTAACACATTAATCTTTGAATCTTTGAACTTTATGCTATAGTAGGCATCATGCCCACGAATTTTCTGTCGTTGGTCTAGGCCGAAATCATTTTGATAGTATCCCCGAGAATGTCTTCGACCTTGAGGTTGTTTGTTCAATGCACCCTCATGCAGATCCCTCGTAGTAAGTTTAGTTATAAGCCCACCCTTATTGTCGGTGATGATAATGCTGGGTAGTTCTCCAATATTGAATCTTGTCATTAGACGGTTCCTGACAGTTTCTGCGTCATCAAACTCTACGGTTAGCCAGTCACCGTGCGTCCTGAAGAAGTAGATCATGTCTTGCTCAACGGTTTCAGATGATACGTATACGATAGCTTGTAATAGGGCAGTAGGCCTATATCACTTCCCGAAACTAGAGGCGAGCTCTGGCAATCGTCCTCGGGGACACTTCCCCTTTCCTTTGAGGACCTCCTCGACGACGATGACAATGACACAACGAGTGATGACAAAGACGATGACGACCGGGACGTGAGAAACCCCACCTTTAATTCCTCCCTGGTTCTGACCTGCATGCGCCGCTCTTTTCCATATCCCCTAGGCTAGAACGGCGCATTATGACCAAACGGTTGACGGCCCCTTAATTGAAATTAACCATAACATTAATAATTAATTTTTCCCCGTAAAACTTGAAGGCAATATATACATCAAACACAATTAAGCTCATTTTATTAGCTATAATATCACAGGCGGCGCAATATGACCTAACCGTTTGAAGCGCCCTAGTTTCTCATGTCACAACACAAAATGGAAGGATTCCCCTTAATTTATAAGCTTCTGATAATATGATTTTACAAACTGATAAAGAGTGCTATCCAAAATAAAACTCATGTATAAACAAGTGTGGTAAAACGAGTTATTAAAGATATTAAAGATAATCCCCAATTTAAAATAAACTAAATATGATGCATTACGCTGTGCGTACACAGCTTGGTATATCCAAACTAAACAAATGACTTTTTTAATATGGCAGTTACTCCAACTATCTCGATTTTACATTCGAAGTAATTTGTTTCATCAAATAAATCACATCAACAATATTTTATTTCTATAGTAGGCACTAAGTGGTAATATTAACTTCATTATAACTGACATATTTGTTACTCTTATTTTATAAACTAAAAAGAAACAAATCAATCTATTTTCACGCACAATATCGCAGGCGGTGCAAAATGACCTAACTCGTTAAAGCGCCCTAGTTTCTTACGTCGTCTTTCGGTGTGTGTATAGTTTATGGTTCTCTCTAGCATGGCTCTGCTTATCGTAAAAGACGAGGAAAGAGATGAAGTCGATCTCGCAAACATTAGTAATATTAACTTCATTTTAACTGACATCTTTGTTTTTCTTATTTTATAAACTAAAAATAAACAAATCAATCTATTTTGACGCACAATATCGCAGGCGGTGCAAAATGACCTAACTCGTTGAAGCGCCCTAGTTTCTCACGTCGTCTTTCGGTGTTTGTTATAATTGATGGTTCTCTCTAGCATGGCTCTGCTTATCGTAAAAGACGAGGAAAGAAACATCAACAAGCAACGAGAGGAGTACCCTACTCTGTGAAAGAAATGTGAACTTAAGGTAAAGAATGTGAGTAAAGGCTATCACAATGAAGTAACAAGGGGGCTCAAAAGTCTCCCCCCCCATAAATTCCAGCTTTAAATTGTGTTAGCAAATTATCTAGGATTACGCAAAGAGTTAAACACATCTATTATTTTTATCTTATATTTTTTTCGTTTAGCTGAACACTTAACAAAGACAAAGACAAAAAAAGACAAAGTAAAGACAGTACCCCTTCCCTTGACGACCCCCCGGCGACGATGACAATGACACAACGAACGATGACAAAGACGATGACGACCGCGACGTGAGAAACCCCCCTTCCTCCCCTACCCGTGGCTGGTTCTGACCAGCATGGGCCCCTTCTCCCCAACCCCCTTAGGCTAGAGTGGTGCATTATGACCTAACGGTTGACGCGTCCTTAATCCAAATTTAAAAAAAAAAAAGGAAATACACTTCTATACTATAAATAAATACTATAAATTACTATAAATCCAATCACATCTCATATCCCATGAGTTAGATGTGATTGGATTTATCCATGTGATCTTTTAGATTTGACAGCTACATTGCAGTCTTCTGTTGGATTTATGTCATGGAAGTCAACAGTCACAACAACTAGCAGTTTCGTAAAAATTTGTTCTGTTGTCCCGGTGGCTCAATTGGTAGAGCTATGGCACGTTAAGCCGGAGGTTCTGGGTTCGAACCCAAGTCGGGGCAAACTTTTACGACAACTGCTATGAATCAATATATATATATATTTTGTCTTAAGCTTTCGTGATCCATGGTTAATGTTTTAAGTATCTTTACGGTAAATAATCACGCACAGTATTATAGAAAATAACTTTTAATCCCAACGTTTCAGAAAAACTATGTTTCCATTTTCAAGGGAAGGGTAAAACAAAAAATTCAATAAAACAACAACAGCATTATAAAAATAAACAACAAGTAACAAAAAACACACAAAATAACAAACAAACAGAATGACTAGAAGTCATACTGCAAGTCTTGAAAAGTATGATACTGAGCCGCCTGTGGTACCAAGACATGAAGACAGCGATAGGCCTGCTAGAATGGTCACAAGAAGTCACACTTACAATGCAACCAAGTGATTTGATTTTAGGTTCACTGCAATTGGATCTTTGTAATTTTCTATGTTTATATATATATATATGTTTTTACGTAGATTTTCTCGGATATAATGTGACATAATGAAATTCTTTCGAGTTTCCGAGTTAAATAAGTTTTATTTTTAACGTTTCGGACAGTTCTCCCTGCCATTCTCAAGGTAACGACATACAAATTAAAAAACATTAAAGTAAACAAACAAGACTGTAGCGGAAACGCTCGTCACTACACGATTGCAAAATAGGGGGGTAAAGATTGCTTGGAAACTAGCCTGACTAATGAGGGAGAGTGTGATCTAAAAACTTCACTTGAGTTACTCAATCCATGGAGGGGAACACAACAAAAATATCTACTTTCAGGAGAGTTTATATATAGGAGAAAGTATAACCAGGGTGAGAGAAGGAGGAAAACTTTGTGTACTTACTCGTCTTTATTACTGAGGTTGTGCCACTCCGAGGTCTGACTCGTAACTGTAGTGTGTGTTGGGCGTATGTCCTCCAGTCCCCTTGATGTGCGCGGATTGATACACTGTACTATGATGCACTATGAATGACGAGTAAAAGTGGTGGAGAGGGATGGAGGAAAACCGCGAAGGTTTGAAACAGGGAAGTAGATATGATTACCAAAAAATATAAAACAAATCCTAATCCTAAACGAAACATGCCGCCCACCAAGATTTTGGTTAAAAAAATCTTCGAAAAGTCGAGAACAAAAAGAGAGGATGGGGGTAGGGGGCATAAACTAACTTAAAAGAATTCTTCTGTGACAATAACTTTATTGGGGAGGGGGGAAGGCCACCAATTTGTGCACGGGGCGCTTAAGGAGACCCTTCTTAGTGCGTACGGTGGCGACTCTGACAATGTTGTCCTTCCCTGGGTGGACTGTTTCAATGCGACCTAGCAACCATTGACCGGGAGAGCATCGCTCTTCAAAGATTAACGCAAGGTCTCCGGTTTCAAAAGACTTCTTGGGGATAGTCCATTTCGTTCGTTCTTGAAGGGTATTGAGGTATTCTCTGGACCACCTTTTCCAAAAGTGCTGGGTTATTTGTTGGGTAACTTTCCAACGAGTGAGACGATTGGTGGGGGTTTCGGTGAGGTCTTCTTCTGGAAGTTGGAGAAGGGGGGATCCAATCAGGAAGTGTCCAGGGGTGAGAGGGTCGTTTTCATGGGGGTCTGCTGATAGGGGACATAAGGGGCGGGAGTTGAGAATGCCTTCTATGCGTATGAGGATGGTGGTAAACTCCTCATAAGTCAACGGCGGATCCTTTACCATTCGGTGGAGATGGTGTTTTGTGGATTTGATGCCGGCCTCCCACAGTCCACCAAAATGAGGAGCAGAGGGGGGGTTGAAGTGCCAGGTAATTCCATCGGGCGCGAGGAGTGCGGTGAGAGTATCTTGATTGACGGAGGTGTTGAGGAACTGGTAGACTTCACGGAGGTGGCGGGCAGCACCAACAAAATTCGTTCCGTTGTCCGAGTAGAGTTCCACACAGAGTCCTCTGCGGGAGACGAACCGGTGGAGAGCAGCGAGGAAGGCGTCAGTTGATAAATTAGACACAACTTCTAGGTGCAAGGCTTTGGTTGCCATGCAGCAAAATAGACAAAAATACGCCTTGTATGTGTGGGCTTTTCTCCAGAGACTTTCTCGGAGGATTATAGGAGCACCAAAGTCCATTCCGCAACGAAGGAAGGGACGAGAAGGGGTGACTCTTGCAGGAGGGAGGTCACCCATCTTGGGAGATACTTGCTTAGCTCGTAGTTTATAACAGGGCAGGCATCGATATATCCGAGACCGAATGAAACTTCTTGCTCCAGGAATCCGATATTGACGTTGGAGAAGTGACTGCAATGTCCGAGGGCCTGCATGCAAGTAGCTTTTATGTAAATAATCAACGAGGAGGGCAGTCAGATGGCTTTTCTTCGGGAGGATGACGGGATGCTTGAGATCATGAGGGAGGATTGCATGGCGAATCCTGCCACCAACTCTACATAGTCCGTCGGGATCAAGGAACGGGGCCAGACGGTTTAATGAGCTAGACACAGGAGAATTTCGGGATTGTTCTTTCATTTCAGTACCTAGGTAATATTCTTGAGTCACCTTAATTAGAACTTGAAGGGCCCTCTTCATCTCTGTCGCCGTAATGGGTCCCGTGTGCCTCTCTTTCTTGGCGTGACGGGAATTATGGAGAAAGCGAAGAACATACGCCATTGCCCGTTGGAGTGAGAGGAGAGAGGAGAACCTTTCGATCCACTCAATACAGCAACGAGAGGGGGCTGTTATGACTAATGCAAGTGGCGAAGACTTAACTTCGGGTAAGACATTGTCAGGGGGTAGGGTTGCAGGCGAAATGTTCCAGTTTTCTATCGGATCGGATAGGAAGGGGGGGCCTTTCCACCACAACGGATGATCTTGTAGATCAGACACGGCGATCCCACGCGATGCGCAATCAGCGGGATTTAACTCAGAGGGAATGTGATGCCAAGTTGAGGCAGAAGTTGTGTCGTTGATTTCCGTCACTCGATTGGCTACGTAGACTTTCAGCCGGTGGGGAGGGGTGCGCAACCACGCACATACTATCGTAGAATCGGTATACAGGATCGTCTCTTTTATAGCCATCGCCGTAAGAAACGGGTGTAAAGTCTTCAATAGCCGTGTCAAAAGAACAGCGCCGTTCAACTCTAGCTTTGGAATCGTCAGCGGTTTGATTGGAGCTACCTTGGTTTTAGCTTTGATCAACGAAACGACTATCGTTCCTGAGGGGTTCGTTACTCTAAGGTAAAGAACTGCACTGAATCCACGTTCAGAAGCATCACAGAACCCAACGATTTGATTTTTGGTTTGAGAAGATCCATTTATAAAACGAGGAATCCGCAGGCATCTTAAGAGGGGAAGTTGACGGACAAACCTTTCCCAACTATCATGCAATGTTGACGGTAGAGAGTCATCCCACTGTAAGCCTTCTAACCAGAGATCCTGGAAAAACCTCTTGGCCCAGAAGACCACAGAGGCCGCCCACCCTAAGGGGTCGAAAATGCGTGCTGTCGTGGATAGGACCACTCGCTTGGTAAAGACGGGAGGAATATCAGCCACGCAATAACGAACGAATCTGAGGTAGGGTCCCATTGTAGCCCTAAGATTTTCATAGTTGGATTTTCCCCGTCATCTAGAGATAGCAAGGATTCTCGGTCGTCCTTGGGAACTCGCTCCATTAGTTCAGAGGAGTTACTGGCCCATTTCCGTAATGGGAATCCTCCAGCTTGGAGAAGTTGAGTGAGTTGAGTTTGAAGCTCTATTGCTTCCGCAACCGAGTCAGCGCCGCTCACTATGTTGTCCACATAGGTGTCAGACAGGAGTGCCTGCGCGGCCTGTGGGAACCTAGTCCCCCCCATCTCTTGACAACTGATGAAGCACGCGAATCGCCAGGAAGGGGGCAGATGTGATTCCATACGTCACGGTAATTAGTGCATACTCCTCGACTGGTTCATTAGGGGAGAACCGCCAGGAATGTGGATACTGCCTGTGGTGGGGTGTAACAGGATCTGCCCTGCCTATACATTTTACAGATATCAGCAGTGAGGGCAAAAAGGATGTTTTCGAAAGTTGTTACTATGTCCCCCAATATCTGATGGCAGCTTCGGTCCAACGTGCAGTAGTTTATTTAGCGAGCCCGTATGGGGCCACAGAGAATGAGGCGTCAAAGACAACACGGAGCTTCGTAGTAGTATTTGCCGGTGTGAGAACACAATGGTGGGGGATGAGATATGAGCCTGCATTCTTAGTCAGTTGCATGTGCCCAAGATCAATGTATTCTTGCATAAAGTTCACGTAATCGCGCTTAACTTTGATATTGTTTGGACAATCGACGCTCGACTCCCTGCAGTCGGGCTAACACGGCTTGGTTGAAATGTCCAAGAAATGGGGGTTCCTCTTCTCGAAATGGAAGCGAAACAACATATCTTCCGCCACTGGAGCAAAAATGAGTGCGCTTGAAATGAGATTCTGCAAGCACGTCTTCTGGGTTCTTTAGACAGGGGAAATGAAGGTTCTTCAATCTCCCAAAATCTCTTGACTAAGTGGGCTAAAGAATGAGAGTAATGAGTAGAGACGTTATTGTTTTTTAGCGAGGCTAACTTTAGCTTTGCCCATGATTATCTATCCAAAAAAAGTTTTTTATGGCCGTAGGTTCCCCGGCTGTGATGGAGACTTGACTATTAACCATAATACACGGATACAAGTCGGCACCCAAGAAACATATCAATGGGCCCAGGGGGATCAAACTGGGGGTCCGCCAATGAAAGATGGCGTAAAAATTTCTTGAGTTCTGACGACAGAGGAACTGGGGTAGATTCGCCGAGATGCTAGGTAGGATAATGGTTCCGTAGTAAGCTGTGGATGGGGTAGTAGTGGTTGGCGCAATCACACATGTCGTAATTCCTTTGCCACGTGGACCGTCAAGGGAACCTTACCCGACACCTGAGTGTAACATTTACGACGAGAGAGTCCAATCGTTCAACCACACTTGAAGTTTTGAAAGACAATGAGAACCAAGTCAATTACAATACGAATTGTATGGTAAGAACCAATACTATCCTGAATGCGTGCGCGAGCAGTTTCAAGAGAACTGTCGTCGGAGTGGGTGACTGGGCTGACAAGAGAGAGATTGCTGTGGGAAAATTGACTACGAGATCGCCAGCCCCCCCCGCCTTGTACTCACCGTGGGTTTGAGTTTTTTGATTTTCAGAAGGGTTTATCCCGGGAGGCGTGGCCAAGCCGAAATTACTAGGTGTGTCCACGTGCAATAGAGTGTGGTGTCTACGATTACATTGTTTACAAGTGTACTTGGAGTTACACTTGTCCGCCATGTGCGAGCTCGCAAAACAATTAAAGTACAGTCGCATCTCTTTCGACTTATCACGACGTTGGGTGGGAGAAAGAGAGAGAAACGCTGGAGAATGTAAGAGACGATGATTCCCTTGACAAAGTAGACACCGAGAGACCGAATGATCTGACGTAGAAATGAGGACGCGTGGCTGCTTGGAAGTTGAGAAACTAACAGGAGAACTCTTCAGTTGGGGTTTTACTTTAGTGATGTCAACCTGAGAACGTTGCAAAACACTCACGTAATCTTTTAGAAACGTAGTCAATTGATTGACAGTGGGGATTTGTTGTTTATCGCATTGTAACTCAAATTGTCGTTTGGTACTTGGGTCGAGGTTACGTAAGCCAATGTAAACAAGAAGGTAGTCTGCGATATCAATCTTCAAGTTCTGAAGGGCCTTGATGTTCTCGTGGTATGTTTGAAAGTAAAGGCTTAAACTTGAAGCAGATTCTAATTGTTGAGGGCGCATTGCAAATAGTTTGTCTAGAATACTATTAGCGAGATTGCGTTCATTCTGGTATTCTTCAATTAATAAGTTCCACACAATGGCATAATTAGCTTCTGTGACGGGTAAACCCTTTACTAGGCTCAACGGAGCGCCTGTCAGCGTGGAAAATAAATATTGAAACTTTTGAACTGGATCAATATTTACGTCATTGTGCACCAGACTACAAAACATATCATAATAAGGGGGCCAGTTACTCAGTGTTCCATCGAACTTGACAAGGTCTATCTTAGGTAATCGTGCGCGACCTTGTGTAGACGAGTGCATTGCTCCGTTATCAGATGTCACTTTCGGCTTTGACTTAATGCGCTCAGCGTTGTTATTTCGCAATTGTTTTTTTTATAATAATTGTTAGTTGGAAGCCTGCCTAGGGTTTAATCCATGCCCTTCTTCTAGTGTTTAACTAGGTATGTTGCGGATAGGACAATTGTAATGGGATGTCCGAGAACTGTTTAAAAGGACTCAATCCCTTGCATTCGCATTAACGACCGAGGAAAACCTCGGAACAAACCTTTAGTCAGGATTGCCGGTCTCGACGGGATTTGAACCCGGGACCTCCCGAATCAGAATCGCGTGCTTAATGCTCCAGCCAACACTTTCCGTTTCTTGTGATGAATCAGTTGATATTCACGTCGTCTTTATGCTTTTCGTTTATAATAATATGCTCTGTCTCGCCAACAATTTTATTTGCTTTTTTTAAGCTCAAATCTCCTCTATTTTTATATTCCACCCCCGTCTTGGCCCGGGGTAGAAATTGGCCCAGAGCATGGCTCTGAAAATCGTAAAAGACGATTCAAGAGAAAAAGACCTCCTCGCAAACATCAGCTAGTAATTGGGGAGTATATTACTCCCAGAAACTAGTGGCGAGCTCTGGAAATCGACGACGGGTACACCTTCCCCTTCTCTTGACGACCTCCTCGACAACGCTGACAATATCACAACGAACAACGAACGATGACAAAGACGATGACGACCGCGAAGTGAGAAACCCCCCTTCTTCCCCTTTCTCGTGGCAGGTTCTGACCAGCATGCGCTCCCTCCTCCCCATATCCCCTAGACTAGAGTGGTGCATTATGACCAAACGGTTGACGCGCCCTTAATGCAATTAATTCAAATAAAAAAATTGTTATGTATGTGAATCAAACATGCACTGTCCCCAAAAAATGTATTTGATAAATAAAATACTAATATTGAATACAATTCAAAAGTTAAATCCAACCATCCGATCGAGCTGGATTTTGTAACTTCTGAATTGTATTAAATATCAACAATTTCACATACGGGTGTGTTTCCCGACTAACCGAATCCATAAATAAATAAAATACTGCTTCAAACATAACTTCCCATTGGATGAAAAAAATATAAATAATACAAAATGACGAAGTTGTGAGCAGGGTGCGAACTGTCTCGGGGGTTGGAGGGGATTCCTCTCCTCTGGTAATTTCATCCCTGGCTGTGTTTTACTGAAAGATATCTTCGCCGGGGATGGCTTAATCCCCACCTCTAAATACCCATCTCATATCATATCAAGTGACTTTATTTCGTAAAGTTTATAATAATCAATTTACACCTATTCGTAGCCATGAAGGCGGGGGCAATAAAACCAACAGAAAAACTGCCTCCGTTGGGATGAGCTTCGCCCCAGACCCCGTACATCCCACACAGGTAACATATTTAGCTACCCCCCCCCCCTCTGCCAAGCCGTCAATTCACACCCTGGTTGTGAGACCCTGATTATTATAATGTAGGCTTCATTATTTTAATGTGTAGAACATCGGTTCAAGTTTATACCAAGCCATGTGGATCCGTCTGGGCCCGGGGTAGAATTGGCCCAGAGCATGGCTCTGCTAATCGTAAAAGGCGATTCAAGTGAAAAAGTCCACCTCGCAAACATCAGCTAGTACGAGCGGAGTATATTACTCCCCGAATCTAGGGGCGAGCTCTGTCAATCGTCTTAGGAGACCTTGCGTCCTTCCCTTGACGACCCATCGAAGACGATGATGACAATGACACCACGAACGATGACAAAGAAGAAAAAAATTGAGCATAACAAATCCCTGAACCTGGCAATAAAAGTCAATGCCCTGTAGAAAATCACGGCCTATAGTAATAATGTAAACAAACCGCGTAGGAATCTTGAAGCTTCCCGTCATCAAGGCTGTGGGGACGCATTGTTGAAACATTTGCACTTTCTAATGTTTTATTTCTTCTTGGACGAAAAATTTGGCGTGGTCTGGTTTCAATGAAGTTTTGCAACAAGAAATGGATTAATACTGACAATCTATCGGTTTATTTCTCGATTTGGTTAATCGGGAAACACTCCCGTAGGTGTAATTGTTTTTATTTAATACAATCCAGAAATTAAAAAAATCCGCCCCAACCGGGACTCGAACCACGGATCTCCTACATTCCAGGTGAGCGTCTTAACCTCTAGACCACCAGGATCCTGGTTCGAGTCTCGGTTGGGGCGGACTTTTTTAATTTCTGGATTGTATTAAATACAAATCTATCGGTATTATTACAATTAATACTGATGTATATTGATCGATCTAACGGAAATACTGAAGCCAACAGAGGTACGGTTAGTCTCTGGGGTTCACGTTTAGATCGGAGGAAAGTAATGGTCTTGTAGCATTGGCATTGTCTTGTGTAGCCATCAGAGAACATTCATAGTGGGGTCTGAGGTATAACGTGCTCTGCTTTTCTGCTGGAGGAACAAGGCTGTGGCGATTCCAGACTTAGGCCCACGTGGGCTGTCCGCCTGTGGCTGGTTCTGACCAGCATAGGGGCTAGGACTTTATATCGCCGTCTGGACCCGGCATGGGGTACAAATTAAAAACAGGACATGGTTCTGCTAACGTCAAATGCAAGAAAGGATGTGAAGACCATCTCGCGAACATCAGCTAGTGAACGAGGAGAATGACTCCCCGAAACAAAAGGCGAGCTCTGGCCGGCACCTTAAGAAACTGGAACCTCTTTCCTCACCCTACCCGTGGTTGGTTCTGACCAGCATGAGACTTTCCTTCCCATCTCCCCTGGTCCCTTTCTGAGCTGTGGCGGTCGTCGTCGTGGAACTAACCATCTCCCTTTGACTTCCTGACAATGACACCGAACGATGATGATGTCAAAGACGAAGACGACCGCGACGTGAGAAACCCGCCTTTCATCCCCCTTCCCGTAGCTGGTTCTGACCAGCCCGGGCCCTTCCTCCCCATATTCACTAGGCTAGGGTGGTGCATTTTGACCTAACGGTTGATGCGCCCTTAAACCTAATAAACTCTTTTTTTAACTTCCCTTGACTACTTCCCCGTTGACGACGACAATGGCAACATGGACGATGCCACAGACGAAGACGACCACGTCTTTGGGGAACCACCAACCCCTGACTTCACAATAACTTTCATTGCCCTCTGTCCTTTGCCCGACCCCGGCCACCTAACGCATGCCCTATCTTGCTTGTTTCTGGTTCTGATCAGCTCAGGCCTGCCCAACCCGCGTTCCACCACGTCACCCCTTACGTTCCACCCCTTTGAGACTTAGCCCAGAGCATGGCTCTGCTAATCGTAAAAGGCGATTCAAGAGAAAAAGTCCACCTCGCAAACATCAGCTAGAAAGAGCGGAGTATCTTACTCCCAGAAACTAGAGGCGAGCTCTGGCAATCGTCGTCGGGGACATTGTCCCCTTCCCTTGACGACCCCCGGTGACGATGACAATGACACAACGAACGATGACAAAGACGATGACGACCGCGACGTGAGAAACCCCCCTTCCTCCCCTTTCCCGTGGCTGGTTCTGACCAGCATGGGCCCCTCCTCCCCCCCCCCCCCTTAGGCTAGAGTGGTGCATTATGACCTAACGGTTGACGCGTCCTTAATCCAAATAAACCAAAAAAAAAAAAAACATGGCTCTGCTAATCGTAACAGGCAATTCAAGAGCAAACGTCCACCTCGCAAACATCAGCTAGAAAGATGGATGTCTTCGACTCCCCAAAACTTGAGGCAAGCTCTGGCAGTCTTCGGGAACATCTCCCGCTTGCCTTGACGACATCCCCGACGACGATGACAATGACACAACGAACCATGACAAAGACGATGACAATCGCGTCTTACCTGTGGCTGGTCCTGACCAGCATGAGCCCGCCCACCCCATATCCATTAGGCTAGAGTGGTGCATTATGACCTTACGGTTGACGCGTCCTTAATCCAAATAAATCAAAATCCCCCCGTCTGGGCGAGGGGTAGAATTTGCCCAGAACATGGCTCTACTAATCGTAAAAGGCGATTCAAGAGAAAAAGACCACCTCGCAAACATCAGCCAGTCAGATGGATGTCATATACTCCCCGAAACTAAAGGCGAGCTGTGACAGTCGTTATCGGGGCACTTCTCCCTAACCTTAACGACCTCCTCGACGACGATGACAATGACACAACGAACGATAACAAAGACGATGACGACCGCGACGTGAAAAACCCACCCCACTTCCTCCCATTACCCGTGGCTGGTTCTGACCAGCGTGGGCCCCTCCTCCCAACCCCCCTTAGGCTAGAGTGGTGCCTTATGACCTAACGGTTGACGCGTCCTTAATCCAAATAAACCCAAAAAAATAAACCCGGAACCTCCCGAAACAGAGTCACAGGTTAACACTTGAACCAATACTGTCAGTGATGTTAGCAGAACGTCTACTAATGTCAATGTTTAGATTGAATTAACCTCTGACACTCTGTTGGTACGTATTTATAAAAAAAAAATTGTGGGATGCCTGCCCTTGGTGCAATTCATGCCCCTCTTCAGGTGTCTAGCTAGGTATGTTGCGGATAGGATATTGTGAAGGGATGTCCGAGGGCTGTTTAAGAGGACTCAATCCCTTGCATTCGCAATAACGACTGATGGAAACCTCGGAAAAACCTACAGTCAGGATTGCCGGTCTCGACGGGATTTGAACCCGGGATCTACCGAATCAGAGTCGCGCGCTTTACGCTCGAGCCAACACTGTCCGTCTGTTGGTATATAACTATATTGTTTAAATTAACTAGGTATATTGTTAAACTTTTAGAAATACCGCATCTGTTGGTTCTGACCAGCACGTGCATCCCGTGCTAATTGTCTTACTAACCGTAATTTAATTAATTAATTAATAAATAACTGTCACATGCTCGACACAAGTTTTCTTCCATTGTCCAATGGGATAATGGTAGTATGTTATGTTTGGTAGGTGTATTCGTTGAATGCGTAGGTAACAAACTTCCCTGCCTCACAACTGTTTCAAACTCACGTTCCTGCACAATATGTATTTTGAAGGTGAATTTATTATTTATATTATTTATATTCACCTACACCTTCATTTAGTTGAATGAGCTAAAAGGATGGCAGAAGAGAACATAGCTCCAAGCTCACTTTGTGACTGCCAACGTGAAAACAATAAATATAATGTAGCCTTCCCCTATATCTTGACCCTGTGTCGAACATTTAATCGATTTTAGGGGTCACTACTCCATTTTTTTTAAATGTGCTTACTTCCAAGTTAACATCATATCATAATATGATAACGGCGACTTAATTTCTATTTGTCATACAAAGTAATTTATTTTACAAAATTTAAGTCACACTTTACACATTTCAAATAAATAATTTTTATTTAGCTATTACTATCATCACCGTATTTTCTTTTCTGTTATATACATTTAGAAAAAATTAAATCATCAACTGTCAATTTTAAAGGCGGCGCAATACAACTTACCGGTTGAAGCGCCCTAGTTTCTCACGTCGTCGATAAACCACCGGTGATCACTTTCTTTCCACAGACTTTCAGCTTCCACTTTGTTCCATGTTGTTCAACAAGGCGTCGTATTTTGTACATTCTGCTAACGTACATCTTGTGTTAGCAGAACGTACCAAACACAATGACGCGCACACAATTTCATCTCTCCCGATCATATGAAGAACGTCTATCATTTGATAACTGTGACAAACTTTCTTACTTTCTCATTCAAAGTAATTAATTTAACAAAATTTTATTTACAACCAACATTATAATTTATAATTATACATATCCATTCAAATAAATAATGCTTCTTTTGCTATTACTCATTACCATAATATTCTTTATTTCGTTGTTCTTGTGATTAGCGTCTTTGCTTCCAAAGCAGAAGTTCCAGGGTTCGATTCCCGCTATAGGCATACATTTTTTACCTTTAGATATAAATTTAAATCTAACAGTTCTTGGCTTAGGAATTTGTAAACGGTGACTTGGAACCGTCCTAGCAACGAGGTACATAATAAATTCAAAATTGAACTGAATCTGCATTGTTGATTCAGGCGTTGATCCGCGGGTGTTTGCACTGTCCATAACACCCCCGTCTGGGTCCGGGGTAGAATTGGCCCAGAGCATGGCTCTGCTAATCGTAAAAGGCGATTCAAGAGAAAAAGTCTACCTCGCAAACATAGCTAGTAAGAACGGTGTATCTTACTCCTCGAAACTAGAGGCGAGCTCTGGCAATCGTCGTCGGGGACCTTGTCCCCTTCCCTTGACGTCCCCCCGGCGACGATGACGATGACACAACGAACGATGACAAAGACAATGACGACCGCGACGTGAGAAAAACCCCTTCCTCCTCTTACCAGTGGCTGTTTCAGACCAACATGGACCCCTCCCCTCGGCCCCTTAGGCGAGAGTGGTGCATTATGACCTAACGGTTGACGCGTCCTTAATCCAAATAAACAAAAACGACCGCGACGTGAGAAAAACCCCTTCCTCCCCTTACCCGTGGCTGGTTCTGACCAACATGGGCCCCTCCTCCCCACCCCTCTTAGGCTAGAGTGGTGCATTATGACCTAACGGTTCCCGGCTTTTCTTGGGCTGCAGTTTGTTGGTTTTGTTGATTTTTTGCAGTCTTCAATTGGGCACATGGATCTCCCAGCACAGTTCTGTTATATTGAGTAGAAAGTCTCCAAGCTTTCTGCTTCCCTGGTCAGTGAGGTGGTTTTCATTATCATCATTAATTAGACAGCAGTTTGAGTTTACAAAAACTGCCCCTAGATCTTCGCAGATGCACCTTGTAGCTTCATTAATCTTATCAATCTTTCTTACCTATCTTTTATTTTGCTATTACTTTCTTCATCTTCAATTTATTTTGTTATTTATACACTTAGAAAACAATCTAATCATCAAACATACCTGCATTAACTCTTCTAATTTACTTTCATTCACAGGCGGCGCAATATGACCTAACCGGTTGAAGCGCCCTAGTTTCTCACGTCGTCGTCGTATTCTGGGTGTCTCGCCGATAAATGATGGCTGACACTATAACCCTAGCATTTACATATCTCATTTCGCAGGAACGAATTAAATGGTACATGCCGTCCACAATATCTTGTGATGAGTTATTTTATGATATTTTTACCTACGTGGAATGCTAAAATTTCTATGTTGGCATCGTATTTGCTCTTCCCATTCTCGATTACGGAGCGGAGTTGGGAAGTCTTTATCCCCGGGTAGCAGCAGAGATGCTAATGCTTTGTCTTTCTTATATAAAGTTCAGGCGCAGTAAAATGATTTGCTGCTGCATAACTACGTACGTTGGCTAAGTAAGGGTAACGTATAACAGAGATTCTGGGCACTCAGAAAAGAAATTTCGACATTTTTGGAAAATTCAAATACCCCGGTTGCCAATGAATTTCATGCATTTCTTCAAAACAATTCAGAAATGCTAGCGTTGGCTTTTTAAAACGACATTTTGGGCCACCTGAACACTCCCAACACAAATGTTCAAGGTGGAAACAAGTTAATATGTGACCTGATTCAGAATGTTAAATCGTTCATGCGCAAATTAACCATCTTTGAAATGGATCTCACTGGTGAACTTCTTCATTTTCCAACGTTGTCCGAGTACAAACTTGACTGCGAGTCAGATGCAGATGTATCTGAATTCTGTGAATTTATTGGATACTAAAAAGTGAATTTGAAACAAGATTTCGCGATTTTGATTTAATTGAGCAATTGGCTCACATCTTGAAACATCCTTTTTCTTTAACTCCAACAGGGGAGTGGAGCAAGGTAGCTGCAAGTTCATTCCTTGTATCACAAGCGAAACTTTAACTAGAAATTATTGACTTCCAAGTGGACACGTCAATGAAATCTTTACCGCCCGACACGCCCTCACAAGTAGGTATTATGGGCAAAATATGTTTTGAACGACAAAAACCCAAGACTGAAAAAGATTGCGATACACATGTGCGTAATGTTCGGATCAACATACATCTGCGAAGCATCGTTTTAAAGAATGAACAGGGTACAAAAAATAACTGACAAGCACCTGGAAGATGTATTACGGATTTCCTGTACCAATCGCGAGCCGAATTTTAAGAAATTAGCTCAACAGAGAAGGAGTAATTTCTCGCACTAACAAAATCATTGGACCCAAGATGACCTATGGCCCCTCACATGTCAAGCAGTACTGGTAAGTGGCCCCATACACAATCTAGTTGCCGACCCCTGGTGTAGATGATCAGTTTTAGTTGAGACATGCCACGAGTATTGCAATCTAACTAATTGAATAGACATATAATAATTAAAACTGCACATTAATTCAGATCAATCAATTCATGAAATACATATAAACGAATCGTGATTAAACAAATTTATTTAAATCAGTCGCCATTCTGATAAAACAACAATCACGACTCTTAGAATCCAAATGCCTCATGGTTCAGAACAGAACTATTTCTCACAACTCAATCAAAATCGGTCAACTTGCGTAGGAATCTTTCACTCACGGAGAAAAGGTTGTTCCCAGATGTGACACATGTGATGCACCTTCAAGGCTCTACAGGGCCCTGTATTATATCGATGCGTTGCAGTGTTTTCGTAGTTCCATTGTAACAAACGATACAATTGAGATATTCCGATAATTTGTTTTATTATACTCAGTAAAGACGCCTAACATCACCCGTGTTGTACGTGTTGTATAACACACACAACGGCAACACGTCGCTCAGCCTGAAACGCTCAGTTAAGGTGGAGCAATAAAAGGGTCTCCCAACCATTGTTGTCAACTTTGGAGCCATCTGTGAATCAGTAAATAATATTTCTTTGCTATACGTTCATCTCTATAATTTTCTTTTCTTTTATTAAACTTAGAAAACAATATAATCATCAAACAAACAATATCACAGGCACCGTAATATGATCTAAACGGTTGAAGCGCCCTTGTTTCTCACGTCGTTGTTTTAATGGTTCCTGTGGATACCCCCCCCCCCCCAGCCGATGCGGGACTAGCTCGCACAGTCCCGGAAGAAGTTTTAAGCTCGTTTTTATAACGTGTGTTAAGGCTATTCGACCGCGTTTTTCTATTTTCCAAAATATGCTACCAAGTCAAAATATAGTGAATGGCTTTGAAACCTGGCTATTTTAGAAAATCAAAAATATTTTTTCAAATTTTTCTGATCCGGTACACGGCCAATATAGCCACCTCAAAATAATTTACAACTTCAATTCCACAAGGCACACCATTCAACGTAGGGTGTTGTGTTTTTGTGACATTCATTTTCAACTGTTTTTCTATGGAAAGACGGAGAGAAAAAATATTTATTTTAACAACTGTCTTTTCTGCGAATTTTTTCGTTTGGCGGTATTTTTTACCGATTTGTACCGCCAAACCAAAAAATTCGCAGGAAAGACAGTTGTTAAAATAAATATTTTTTCTCTCTGTCTTTCCATAGAAAAACAGTTGAAAATAAATGTCACAAAATCACAACACCCTACGTTGAATGGTGTGCTTTAGAGAATTGAAGTTGTAGATTATTTTGAGGTGGCTATTATGGCCGTGTACTGGATCAGAAAAATTTGAAAAAAATATTTTTGATTTTCTAAAATAGCCAGGTTTCAAAGCCATTCACTATATTTTGACTTGGTAGCATATTTTGGAAAATAGAAAAACGCGGACGAATAGCCTTAATGGTGACTGTTGATGATTGTTGTGATGCAAAATTATATTATATGTTTTGTTGTTTGACTTGTCATTGGACTTGTTCATTTGTATAGAGAGTGCATGCAGGTGTAGGCCTAAGTGTTGCTTTTGTTTCTGTTAGGAGCTTCACTTCAGGCTTGGGTGTCAAGGACCTTCCCCTTTCCCTTGACGACACTTCGACGACAATAACGACATTGACAATACGAACGATGACAAAGACAATGACGACTGCGACGTGAGATTTGAGAACCCCCTTTCCTACCTTACTTGTGGCTGTTTCTGAGCTGCATGGGCCCCTCCTTCCCATATCCCCTAGTTAAGAGAGGTGCATTATGACCTAACGGTTGACGCGTCCTTAATATACATAAACCTAAAAGGGGCTAATGTTTGTTAGGTCTACAATTAATTGTTAAGGTTTAAAAAACATCTTCCATTCTGCTGTTAAAACTATGTTGTTTGAATCTAATAAACATACCTTCCCGCCTCTGGCTATACTGACCAGCACGTACATCTGTGTATAGTATGATTTGTTTTTTATTACCTGATGTAATACATATTTTGCCTAGTGCACGCATTTTGGTATCACCAGTCACAAGACAACTTCTATCATTTTATGATAACGGCAACAAAGATTTTAAATTTATAAATCAAAATTTAAGTAACTTTGTTTGTCTAAATTGAATTCACATCAACAATAGTTACATCAATTGATATATTTAGTTTCTTTACTATATC
>JAMZAV010007843.1:0-32208 GCA_024449915.1 Sweltsa coloradensis | reverse complement strand
CATTTTCTCTCAATGAACCACTCAGCAGTCAAAAGGACATGGACAAGGCAGCAAGAAGAATCCTGAGCTTTATGATAGAACCAAGTCTCCTGCTGCATGTAAGGACAACTACAACGGCAAAACAGGCGTGGGAAAATCTGTGCCAAGTGTTTGAAGACTCTGGTGTTCACAGAGACTTGCTCTCCTGGATCAGTTAATGGACATTAGACATGATAATTTTTCATCTTTAAATGCATATGTCATGGCTTTCACGGATGTATTGAAAATTGCGATCCGCCGGGAAACCTTTGATGAGGAATCCGGAGCGTACCTAATGCTGCGCAACCTGAAACATGAGTATAAATGGCTCCGCCAACTAATCGAGTGAAGTGTCAGAAAGAAGATGATCTAAAAATCGAGTACGTAACGAGAGAATTAACGAGGGAAGCTCAGAAGAAGCTGCGGAACTGACGTCATCAGCGCTACGGGCGAGCAGCGGTAGTGGTCCGAACTACCCAAGAACTTCCAACGTGCGTCGTCTAGAGGGCAGCAGCAACAGCGACCACGAGATGGCAACAATCAAACAACAGGAACCCAAGATGGAAACCGTCGAAACAACAGACCTTTTTGTCAAATTTGCAAAAAGCATGGACACAAGACCAACGACTGCTGGCACAGAAAGACTGAAAATACCAATAATAATGCTGGTAATAGAAACAGCAATAATGGTTGTAAACGACATGGACATGTCGTCACTGTTTAAATGATTCAAAAAAGGCGCCGAGCGCACCCCACCAAAGAACGAAAAGTTCGGACGGCGGTGGTGACTTCCGGACAATATCAATCCGCGCTCGTTTCTAGCACAGTATAACAATAATATACAGTAGTGAGACTAGGCCTAGCTAGCAAAACACGCTGTCAAATCGTCACGCGCGCCCCTAGCGAAACCGAGACTCAACTAACGATGACTGTGCCACCTAGACTTGCTAAATCAAAACGATGTCAATTATTATGACGTGATAATGCAATAGCTGGATATAAGTTCTGTCTGACGTTGTTGTTATTATTTTTATTCTGATAATACGTTTGTCGTTTTCAAAGAAAGACATGAGAAAGACTACGGCCTAGCCTAGCCTAAAACCCCTAGGCCCAGCCTAGGGGCTAGAGCCTAGGTAGGGCCTCCTACCAGTGTTAGTATTGTAGATTGTTATGGAAAATAATAATGGTTGATAGGCCTACATAATATTAAAATTACCACCATTATTACTTATAGTTGTTTTGCCTGCAATTTAAATAGCTTAGGCTAGGCCTAGCCCTTGCAAATATTGATTAGCTTGACATTCTTCGGCATTCGTCAATTGTTTGTTGTTTACATTTTTGAAGTCGGAGGCTTTTAGTTGAGTCTCGGTTTCACCATGCGCGCTAGTGTCGTGGCAAGATGCTCTATCTATACAGGTTGCTACGTAGTTACCTACACGGAGAGTGGTAGAGATAGCGCTTTCCACCGCCGTCTACAATTTGTATCTTGTTAAGCACTGACTTTTAGACGGCAGAGGCTTTTAGTTGAGTCTCGGTTTCGCCATGCGCGCTAGTGTAGCGGCGGTACGCGCAGCCGACCACGACAGCAAATCACTCTGCAGGCAGTGCATTGAAGTTTCCGCTACTGTAAGAGATGGGTTATACTGTGTTTCCAGTGTGACTGTCAAACTGTTACCACAGTATAACAATCTCTTACAGTAGCGAGACTTCAATGCACTGCCTGCAGAGTGATTTGCTGTCGTGGTCGGCTGCGCGCATCCGCTACACTAGCGCGACCTGGCCAAAGTACGAGTCATTTTGAGTGAACTAAAGCATCCGCCATCTAAAAGTCATACAATTGTGGACGGCGGTGCGTCCAGACAGGAAAGCGATAATATCTCTACCGCTCCCCGTGTAGGTAACCTACGTAGCGACATGTATGATAGAGCTTCTTGCCGCTACACTAGCGCGACCTGGCCAAAGTACGAGTCATTTTGAGTGAACTAAAAATGTAAACAACAAACAATTGACGAATGCCGAAGAATGTGAAGCTAATCATATTTTGCAAGGGCTAGGCTTAGCCTAGGCTAATTAAATTGCAGTCAAAACAACTGCAAGTAATGATGGTAATTTTTATATTATGTATCAACCATTATAACCTACATTACTAATATCTGGTGCCTAGGCCTAGCCTAGGGGCCCTAGGCTAGGCTCTAGGCCGTAGGCTTTCTTTGAAAACGACATACATTTATGTATGTCATCATATTATTATCAGTAAAAAAATGATAACGTCAGACGAAACTTATATCCAGCTCATATCTGCTGTAGCAGTATTATCACGTCGTAATAGTGAAAAAAAATGACATCGTTTTAAATTCAATCAAAAGTCACGGGCCGGGGAAACTGCCCATCGTTATTTTTCACTTTAGTGCTCGAAACCTTTCCCCTAGGGGCGCGGGGGTTCGGTTTATCAGGGGTGTTTTGCTAAAAGTCTCGCTACTGAAAGAGAGGGGTTTTATACTGGGGCTGTTACATCGCCCCGCTCCAAAAACACTTTCTTTTTTTGTATTTATTTGGGTCTTTTTTTAACCTTCGGGGTTTATTTTGATTCCCATGAGGAAAGAGCACTTTTTTTATCTGAAATGTGTTTTTTGGCATGTCAGTATTTGTAAGTAACATCTATCAGACTAAACTAGTGTAATAAAAAAATAAAAACATGAAAACCCGGGTAGGCCTACGCGGCCTTTGTTTACATTTTAAAAAAGGGTTGCAGGAGCAAGTGGAGTTTGTTAAATTTCCCTCCCACACAAAAGCCTAAAAGGGATCGGTATTATATTTTTTTTCTTATTTATTTATTTTAAAAAGCATAATCTGCCCGCTATGTAAAACTTCGAACACTTGTCCCGGGATTTCTTGTTTTGTTTTGAAAACCTGTGGGCTATTTTTCAAAAATGAAAGGTTGGCATAACCCTTAGAGCCCTTTTGGCACCCCAATTTTTGTCACTCCTGTCAAAAACTAGCTACCCCAAGCGCACTTGCGCTCCCTAGCGGAAAAATCTGTAACTAGCAGACGACTGCGCCTGCGCAAAAGGGCTTCACTACCCCCACCCTCAAGCGCCCTATATTAGCCCGTAGGATGGCTGGATTTTCCTTCGGGGAGAAGTTCCGCAGCGAAAGGTTTTTCTTTTCCCTTTCTAAAGGGAAATCTCCCGACCACAAAATTCGGGGAAAAAATAGGGGCCCTTCTCCGCGGTTTGGGGGCCTTGGCTGCCGGGGCCTCATCCAAACCCTTTGACTGGTCCGCGGAAATTCCCGTATGCAAATAAAGGGGGCCCAAACCCTTAGGGAATTTTGCCTCTCGCTTGGATTTTTAAAGCCCGGGGGGGAAATAATTTCGTTTACTGCCTAATTTAGCTATGGATTGCTGTTCTGAAAAATCGCAAAGTCCTTACTTTGGGGCCCAATTTTTTTTTTTCCCGGGACCGGGGGGACTTGAATATTTTTTTTCAAACCCAAATTTACAATAATGAAAAAAACTGGGAAAAAAACGGTAAAATCCAATTTGTTTTTTAATTTGTTTTTTTTTATTTTTGGGGCCCAAATTTTTTTCACTTTTCCCTATGGAAAACTAAGACTTGTTTTTTATTTTGCTCTACCTCGTGGGGTTTTTTTTGGGGGCCAGCCCCACATATTATCTTTATAAAAATTTTACTTTTTTGAAAAATCTCATTTAAAATTTCCATTTCAAACCCCAAAGACCTTTGGAAAGGAAAGCAGTTATAAGGGTTTGTAATACCCTGCTGCTTTGCTTTGAAAAAAAAAAATCATTTTTTTTAAAAAGTATTTCTGGTTTTCAAACTAGTTCGCCCCATTTGGGTTAAAGGTAAGAAAAAATTACACACACTAGACAATTCCCACATAAAACACAAAAGCCACACACAACACCCCCTTAAACACACAAGGGTTTGGTGGTACAAAAGCCAAACCCCGGTCCCCGCGGCGTATCATTATCCAAAACGGGGGTAAAAAGGGTATTGGTACAACAGCCGACCCACGGGTCGCCGCGGATATCATTATCCAAAACGGGGGTCAAAAGGGAAAGTGGGGGCAACGCCGACCCAGGGGTCGCCGCAGGAGCTCATTCCCGAAAAGGGGTAAAAAAGGGGTAGTGGTACAACAGCCGACCCCGGGGTCGCCGAAGGAGTATCATTATCCGAAAACGGGGTAAAAAGGGTGTGGTACAACAGCCGACCCACGGGGTCCCAAAAAGGGTTCCCTTATCCAAAACAGGGTCAAAAGGGTTTGGGGTTCAACAGCCGATCCCACGGGCCCCGGGGAGGGGGGGGGCATCATTACCCAAAAACAGGGGTACAAAAGGGGTAGTGGTGAAACAGCCGACCCACGGGTCGCCGCGGAGCATCATTCCCAAACGGGGGTAAACAAGGGAAATGGTACAACGCCACCCACGGGCCCGCCGCAGGGAAATCTTATCCAAAAACAGGGTCCAAAAGGGTATGGTACCAGCCGCCCCAAACGGTCGCCGCGGGAAAGTACCACTGCTCAAAAACAGGGCCATACTTACACACACACGACACAGGGCCCATATTTTTCACTCACACCATACCGAACCGCCTTGGGGATTAGATTCTTTGGTGGTTTCCCCCCGATACCCTCTTTTGCTATTTTAAAGTAAAATTCTCCCCTAGACACATGCCGGGGGGCCCAGGGACGGGTTCCGCTACTGGAAATGTTTGGAAATGTAACACAAAATGGTAGGCCTAATTTTGGCAATAGGGGAAAGTCGGCAACTGGGGCCCCATCACAAGGGGTTTACTCAATTAGCTGCTATGTCCCTGGGTTTTTTCTGATAAAATAACCTATTTAATAGTTTGGTATATAGATTCAGGTTCATGTAATCACATGATTTTACAGAAAAGATTTAAGGGGAGACTATAAGATGACAGAATCAAACCCCCATTGAATGTGCTGTGAGAAATCACTGAAAAACAAAAGGTGAAGGCAACATTGAGGTTGGGGGAACAGAAGGGCCTGACAGGTGTTGGGGGGCCCACCTATTTTCCCAAAACCCTGACACAAACTTGCTTCTGGGGGGAAAGGATTTTAGTACAGGGAAAATATTACCCCTCTTTGACAGAGAAAAATGGGATTGAAAGCCTTAAACGAGAAGCCCTTAAAGTAGTAGGTCCCCCCCTGCAAAGGGTAAGAAATCCATAACACTTAAAAGGGTTTGTCAATGGAAGTAAAACCCCTTCCAAAGCTATAAAGGCTACAAGCTCTAACTAAAAGTTGTGGCATGAATTTTTGTTTCACATAGGTAATGGAAACCCCAAAAAAAAGCTACAGGGGGGGTTAAAGTAGGGTTAATTTAAAATGGGCCAAAGAAAAATTTGTGTTTTTGGTTGTTTGGGGGTCAGGGCAAACCACTGGGGCCCCTTTTTCCCAAAGGGAAAGGGTGCAACAAGAGCCACGAGATATTAATTTAAAATTCACACAGATGTCTGTGAAATCAAAGTTTGGGTCTGTCATGGGGGCTACAGGTATTTTGCTTTTTCCCACTGTGATAAGACTAATTCACTGTAATTGCTTTTTTTTAAAATCAAAAAAAAAAAGTTTTAGAAGTTAAAACAATACAAAAAAAGGGTAGAAAATCATTTGGGGAAAAAAAAAATCTAAAAAAATAGTCCGCTCAATTGGTACGAATTTGCTCAAAGTTTTTTAAACAAATATCTGAAAAAAAACTGGTTTGGTTCAAAACTGTCTTTTTGCGTAAATTTCCAGAGAAAAATGGAGTGGCAAAAAGGAAAAACATACCTCTTAAAAAAACTGGGGCACGGGTTAAAAAGAATCTGGTTTGGGAAACAAATTCGGGGGAAAAGCACTAAAAACGCTGTTATCTAAAAATCTACCCCCAAAACTGTAAGTAAAAGATATGGTACCTTTAATGGGGCAGGGAAATTTGGCCTAACCCAAAATGTAGAAACTTGAAAATTTTTGGATGTTTTAGCATTGTTCATGTAAGAAAAAAAAAGAAAAAAAATTTAAAAAGATAGATTAGAATATTTTTTTTTTGGGGCTAGGGTGTTTAAAAAAAGGGAATATTTTGATTGCCCCAAAAGAGCCCCAAAGTTTAGTATAAAAGTAAAAAAAGAAGCGTTATTTTTAAATAAAGAATGTTTTTTTTCTCTGAATGTGGTAAAAAACACGAATGAAAACGTAGAACCCCCAAAGCCCCCCAGAGATAGAGAAAAAAGTGCGGGCAAGGAAAACTTGTTAACTGGGAAAGAAAGGTAGTAGTACAACTGGGGACGCATACGTAAACTGACAACGAAATAATCAGTTTATAAAAGTAAGTAGTAAAAGTGATGGGGTTTACAAA
This sequence comes from Sweltsa coloradensis, assembly GCA_024449915.1. NCBI lineage: Eukaryota > Metazoa > Arthropoda > Insecta > Plecoptera > Chloroperlidae > Sweltsa > Sweltsa coloradensis. The sequence goes on along the minus strand of JAMZAV010007843.1, from coordinate 25,814 downwards.
ACCATGTTCAAAAGGTAGGAAGTCGGGGTTTATGAAAAAAAAAAGGGAAAAAAAAATTAAATTTAAGGGTTAAATCCAAAGAAAGGGAAATTTGGTGATGAATTTTCACTTTTTTTCTCACAACGATTTAAAATGATGAGCCAGAAATTTAAGATCTAGCTCTTGAAAGTACAAAAAAAATTTTTTGGGGGAAGAAAATGATGCAAAAATTTTCTCATTAATAAAAATAATTTTTTGGACACTAGGGGATAGGCCCGCCCAAAATGTTGTAAAAATTTAAATGGGGGGTTTAAAGGGAAAAAAAGAGGGGCAGAGGGAAAGGAAATTTAATATAGGCCCCGACTTTTTTGAAAAAGGGGTTTTTAAAAAAAATTTATGGGTATGATTCTATAAAACCCTTCTCTCCAGGGGTGAGAGCAAAAATTTTAAAGAGTTTGTTATCTCTTGAAAAATTTTTTAAACCCTAAACTGTCACACTTGACATCTGTACAGCTTTTCTCCGGGGGCCCGGGAGGGGGAAAGTTTTTTTTTGGAACACCCTGAGGGGTTTCGGGAAGGAAAAAAGGGTATGTAAATTTTTCTAGGGAAATCAAATGGGCTTAAACGGCCCTAAAGGGCCTGGAATAAAAAAATTCATATTTCCTTTTGAGTCTGGTTACACCAACTAAAAGTGACCCATGTGTTTACTTAAAAAAAAGAGAATGGCTTGTAAAAAAAAAAAAAAAATATTGTCTTATTCATTTTGAGGATTTTTTTTGAAATGCCCAAATGAAAAATGAAAGAAAATTTTAAAAAGGGGGGTTACGAAAATTTTAAATTGCAGAGATTTTGGGGAGTTTAATCATTTTTTAGTGAAAATCTTCAACGAGCCCCAAAAATTTACGGGAAAAATTTTTTTTAAGTCGGACCCATGTAAAAAAACTTGTACCCGGTTTTTAAAAAAGGGTAAAACCCTTTTTACATTCAAAACTCCTATGGGAGGGGTTTGTGCCCTTTTCCCGAAAAATGAGGGTAAAAACCCTTACCTTATAAAAATTTTTGATTGGTTCATTAATGTACCCAAAGTATTTGGCCCAAACCCTGACATTACTCAGGCAGTAACTTTTTAAAGTCAGTTCAAAAATTTTTTAAGGGCAAGAGCACGGGGACGTGCTGTTAGAGTTTTTGGCGTTAGGGGAAAGGTAAAAAAACCAAAAGGCTTTTTTTAAAAAACCCCAATGATAATGTTGAAAATTCTTGTTTTGGGTTTCTGTGTCCCGATTGGGCAAGGACAAATTTGGGGACGAAAGGTCATTTTCGGGGTACTTTTTTTTCTTTTAAAGGGGTTTGGCCCCCTTTTCATGGCGGTCCAAAAGCGCCCTTTTTTTGCTCAATCAGGGCCCGAGGGGGGAATATTTTTTCACTATCAAAAGCTTCGAATGAGGCAGTTTACCAAAGAAAACAAAATCATCCCGCTTTTTTTTAAATTAGGTTTTTGTGTACAAATAAATTGTAAACAATCAATCTGCTAAAAATTTCAAGAAAAAAAATGATCCCTTTCAAGCTAGAACTAAGCAAATTGACTTTTGTTTGGGGGTCATTTTTTAGAGATCTAGTTCATAAGAATTTTATCATTTGTGAAACTCTGCGATAAAGGCTAATAAATAGCAATACCCCTTCTAACCCTTTTTGGCAGGCCCTAGTTTTTTGCAGTTCCCTCTTTAAATAAAAGGGCGAATATTTTGCATATCAAGGGGGGGGTTTTAAAGTTTTGATATTCATCTTTTCCCAGATTTCTAGATTTTCCAGTAAAATTTTTAAAATTTTTTTAAATTTTTTTCCCGCACTCTCTGTCCCACGTGATTTCCGTATAATTTAAAAAAGCCCCTTTCCGGGTTTTTTTTCTCTACTAAACTTTTGGTCGTCATTCGTGTCATATCCTAAAATTTAAATCACGACCCAAAGGAAAAATTCCAAATATTTAATACACCTGTTTATATTTAGGCCAGCCTTATGATAAATTTTTTGAAAGGGGCTTGCAAAAACTTCATCTTTTTGTGATGCATTTTGTTTTTGGGGTTTTTAAATTTTCCTCTGTATAGTAATATTTAACAAGTGAATGTATTATGTACTTCATCTCTAGATCGCCCACCCTTGGATCCTTGAGGAAACCACGGGACAATGTGTCTGCCAATAGAGTACTTGCCGGGAAACATCGTGACAGTGTTTTGGGTTTAACTTAAGCCCCCTTTAAGCATCATTCTCTGAATCTGGCTGACAAACTTTTTTAAATTTTTAGGTTTTTTGGGCATCACTGGTGCCTTCCCCTGTATGACAAGGGCTCTTGCATGGGTGGAGCCTAGGCGAGGCAAAGGAAGAGTCATCATAAAGGGCAAACCCGTGAGCATTGTATAAGTTGTAACTTTGTGATAAATAAACTAACATTATAAATTTAATCATGTACTTTATTTTACGTTTTCACGATATACAACGGGTTCAGAATTTGAAAAAATTAACTATCACTTAAGTGATAAAAATAACGAAAAACAAACGTTTTTAAACTTTTCTGGGCCCGTTTTTGGGTCTGGGCCTAGCCTAAGCGTGGGCCTACGTACTCCCTACACCATGGACGCTTTTAAAAAACCACCGGGGGAAACTAAACCTAAACGAAAAGGGCTGGGGAAAACGGGAGAAAATTCAAACAAAGTTTTTGAAATATTTATGAAAGCGAGTGGGGAGAAAAGGAAAAAGGTTTGGTCTGAAAAGGTTATCAAAATTATTGGTTTTTTTTGGGTGAAGATGCACTTGACGTTTTCAACACCTTTGTTTTTAATCCCCGGGGAACAAAGAAAAAATTAAACCCGTACAAACTACAATTTGAAACGTTTTGGCTCCCCCTCAAAAAACCTTTTGTTATGAAGGGGTTTTAAATTTTTCTCGATTGGGGCAAAAGACCCCTTTTTGAAAAATTTTTCCCGAACAAAAAATAGCTGCAAAATCGTGCGAGTTCGAGAACCAAGAGGACGGCAAATAAGAGACCAAATTGGGGCTTGGGATTCTCGACAAACACAAAAGAACGACTGCTACAAAACCGTCCCTGACTCTATTAAGGCACTAAAAACCATTGCGGGAACAAGTAAAAGAAAGAAAACGTCTGCAAAAGCTGAAACAAAAACAAATTCCGGGTAGCCCAAATTCCCTAAAAAGAACGCGGGGACCCCAAAAGCCTGGGGGTACAAGTAGCAAAAAGTAAGTCTAATCCCAGACGAAGATAACGGTTTATCTGTAAAAAGTGGGGTTATACCCCGGGCCCCTAGAAACTGCCCCGGGCCCTTTTGGCAAAACTTTCATGTATTGAAAAGGGAAAAAATCACTTCCCAAAGGGGTGCCCAAAAAGAAACTCTAAAGGCTGGCCGAAAAAGGGTTTGCATGCAGCATGAACAAAACGATGAAAGTAGTGGTGAAGGAGAAATAAATCAGTAGTATTTTGGGCCCTCACGGGGTGCCTATCCCATGAAATTGAAAAGGGCCCAGTGACATGGGGGGAGCCTAGGCGGGGCAGAAAAAAAAGGGGGCGTACAATCAGGGCGACCCGTGAGCATTGTAAAATTTTGAAACTTTTTGAATCAAAAAACAACATTACCCAGCTTACGGGACATTTATTAATTACGGGGTGCACGATTCCAACAGGGCTGCGGCATCTTGGGCCCTTTCCCTTTTTAACTGTTTCTCGAAGAGTTTGGGCCCTTTCTGCTTGCTAGTTTTCTGCTCCCCCTGCATTTTAAACACTTTTGTCCAATGCTAGCCCCCCTTCAGCTAACATTTTTCTCCTGTAGGGGTTTTTCCCTCCAAAATGCCTTTTTATCAGAAAGGTCTGGGATTTTTCTGTCCGTAGCGGTCCTATTTCACATGGGGATGCGCGATTTTTTGGGGCTCTGTTATAATTCATCAAATCTCATATCTGGCGTTGTTACCCTGAAAAAATTTTTTCCCTTTAAATTTGGGCCTTTTTTTTTGGGGGCCTTACAGTAGCTTGCAAACTTTTCTATCACTTTTTTGGGGCCCCTTTTTTGTCGTCTTCAAATTTTCAAATTGAGTGTTTTTCACTCGAACAGCATCAACCCTATTAGGTTTTAAAAAAATTTGGACTTTTTTACATCGCTTCCCCTTTTTATTTTTTTCTCTGATGCCCAAAATATTTCAAATGTTGTACCCCCCAGTCCCCTTTTTTTTTTGCTAGCTTTTTCGCTTCCCAAATTTGAGCGCTGGAGGACTCTGTACTCACCACCCTTTTTATGCACAATAAAAAATTTATGACACTTAAATACAGGGTGAATGTAATTTATTAAGATGAATACAAAGTTTTATACAATGACAGCTCAATGCTATTACAAAAGGGGAAACAAATTTTTTTGAGTAGGTCTGGGGTTTAAGATCATGATGTTTTTTGGGCTAACCTACTCAAAAAAAAACAAAGATTTCGATATTTCAAAAGGGTTTTCAACCTTTCCCTTTATTCCCGGTTTTTTAAAGACGTTGAAAAAAGAAACAGAATGGGCTTTAAAAAAATAAAAAATGCCTAACCCAAAAAAATCAAATTTCACCAATCCACCAAAAAATCCTAAAAATAAAAGTGGGTTTTTTTTGTTTTTTAAAATAAAAAAAATTTTTAAAATTTTTCAAAAAAAAAGAAGAAAAAACCCTTTGGCTTATTAGTTACAAAACTTTCCAAAATTTCCCGGAAAAACAATTTCTAGGGGGCCCCCTTTTCCATTATTACTAACAACTCAAAGCAGCCTCTTTAAAATTTACGTTTATGTATTGGGTTTCCCTTTAAAAGGTAAGGGTGAGGGTTTTTTCCAATCCACATAAAGGTTTATTTTCATAAACATGCCCCTGCTAATCTTAGGGAAAATACTTTTTTGCTTTTTGTGACGTTTTTTCTTATGCTCCTTCAACCCACTCTAGAGGTCCCCTTTGTCTCTCCAATGTACGCGGCCCCCCATTTACACGTATTGAGTAAACCCGCTTCTTTTGGGCCAAATTTTGGGTTCGTTCTTGGGTTTTGTAAATGTTAAATACTTCTTTTGGGGAGTAGGGGATTGAAAAAAAGACGAATCCCAAAAAAGGGTTTGAAACCCTCCGACTTTTTCGGGGGAAAATTTTTTATAGTAATCAAACTACTGTTTTCAGGAAATTTTTGGTGAAAAAGGGGGGCCCTTTACTATTTTTTTGGGAACACAACAGCTGTTGAACGGGTTTCCCTCACTTTTTTGGGGAAAACTTCACTTGGGTAACCCTTTTTTTTACAAAAGCATCATTTAGGTACGAAGTTTCTTTGGTTTTAAAAAGAAATCTGTGGAAAAATTCGAAGCCGCCGGCTGCCAAACATCTCATTACACCTTTCTTAAAGTGGGCTGGGGGGTTTGAAACAGCCCTCACATACGATCAGTGTGTGTCGGGTTTTCCCGTATCACCATTTTTCAATCTTGTATCCCCTTTAGAATTAAATAGGGCTAAGAAAAGGGGGGCTAGCGTTTTTTCCTTCCTTTAAATTTTGAATTTGATGTTCTTATGAATCCATTTAAATCCTTGTGTAAACTTTTAAAATTTTCCCCCTTTTGTCCCTTGATGGATCCCGATTATTCGTCTACCCTATTTTCCTCCAAAGATTTAATCTTGATGGAACTAACCTTTAGCAAATTCCGTTTCAAGATGGGCCCATGAATAAAATCCGCCCTCATGGTGAAAGGGAACTTCCCATCGCCAGGCCGCTAGTTGTGTATAGAAAATTTTCTTCGTTTGGAAAAAGCAAAGACTTCACACATATCGTTAACAATTTCCCTAATCTATTTAAAAGTTAATTTTTTTCTATTTTGACAGCGAAAAGGGTTTTTTTCAAGGAGGTTTTTCTTTTAAACCAAAAAAAGGGGTTTTTTTTATAGGTACCGAAGGGGAAAAGGTTAAATACAAACAAAACTTACAATTTTGGCAGGGTTTTAGGCCAGTTTTGAGGGTTTCCCCTATTTTTTTGGAGTTTTTTCCCCGAAAGATTTCAATACGTCTCCCCAGGGGGTTTTAAAAGTCCCAAAAGAAAAATGCAAATTTCTAAAGGGGAAACCCCCCTGAACTGACTAAGGGGCGAAAGGGAAGGGCCCCCTTTTTGGATTTTTGGGGGTCCAAAAAATATTTAGGGGGCTTCGAGTTAAAGTGGGGTCGATAATTTTTCACCTTTGGGTCAAATTTTTTGTTGTTGCTCCCTTTTGGTTTCGGGAAAAATAAAGAAATTTGTAGGATGTAAAAATTTTGGGTCTTTTTGGGGGGGGGGCTCCCATATTGATCAAAATCAATATCTCCCCAAGTTTCTCTTTTTTAGACGGTTTATTTCCAAAAGTACAGTTTCCTTACCCTTGGGCAGCAGGGAGAATACTATTGAGGTATCTTTTTTCAAACCTTTTATAGCTGCCAACTCTTTTGGGGATTCAGGTTGTTACTCACTGATTTTTGCATCAAAACTTTTTTATGTTTCCCCTTTAAATTTATTTTTTTTATCTTCATCCCTAGATTCATACAAGATTTAACCACAGTGACCAAAATCAAACTTGTCAAAACGTTTAGGGGTCCTGCAAAAACCCAGACCTCTAGATAAAACAAGTTTTCCCCAATGGGTTTTTAGCTGCGGGGAAAAGTGATTGATTTACAACTTTCTTTATTAAATCGTTGAAGGGTTAACCCCCTGTAGAAAATTGTCTGGATCCTCTTCTCATTTAGAAGTCTATCAAAAATTTCTAAATGGATGTTTTTATGCGTAAAAAATAGTATCATAGTTCCGTTTTAAAAAAGAAAAAAAACCAAAAAAAAACCAAAAATCGTAAACTTTGTTTTATTTTTTTAAATAGTGTATATTTCCAAAAACCCTTTTAAAAAATTTTTCCCTTTTTTTTTTTTTTCCCCCCCGTGCTAGAAAATGGCGTTTACAAATGATGTTGTGAAATGCCCGTCGTTTTTGACCCATCGTTGTAGTTGGGTTTTTGTTTACAAAATTAGAAAATTTTAAAAAATAGTTCCACTATCATTGTAGTTGTTGTTTTAAAAATTTTTAAATGCACAGACATTTTTTTTACAGAGATTGTATCAAAAAAACAGTGGGTTTTCAATAAATGAGAAATTATAGTACAGAATTTTTTTTGGACCTTTTTATTAATTAAATGAAAAATTAAAATTTCATTTAGTATGGAGGTAAAAAATGTTTCCCCTCGCCCCTCACAAAAATTTGTTAATTCCATATAGGTCTTAAACTTTTTGATTTAATTTCCAAACTTTAACATGTTGTTTTTGGAAATTTTTTGTTAATTTAGCAAAAATCCAAACAACTAAAAAAAAGTTTAAACATTCAGAGAATTTTGATGTGGAATAAGTTGATTTAAAAACATGAACTTTGTGCGTCCCGTCCGCATCCCATGCAAATCATTTTTTTTTAACCCCTCAAAGGTTTTTTTTCCTAATTATCATCCTAATTTTTTAGCTTTAGGGGTGGTTTTTAAAAATTTGAAAAAAATTTTAATTTCACTTATTTTTTTTAGGATATTTTTTCCACTTATGAATATTAAGTTTTTTTAAAAGTCCCCGTCCCAACCTGCCCCGTTTAAGGGGGGGAAAAAAAAAAGGGGGGGCAAAAAAATTGGGGAAATTTCCCCCGAGCATGTTTTTAAGGCAAAAAAAAAAAAAAAATAAAAAAAAAAACCCAACTTCCCCCAAATTTGGCGCCAACGGACCCAAAAAACCCACCTCCCATCTTTTGGGGGAAAAAACCCCAACACATGGGAAAAACGGGCCTTCTCGATTTTCCTTTTTGCTAGTTGCCGGTACGCCGTGTTGGGAATTCATTTTGGGACTTCCCATACTTCACAGCTTTAGTCACAGCGTGCGGAGTCCCTTAAAAACTTTGAACCCCCCCCCCCCCCCCCCCCCCCTTTTTTCCCCCCCCCCCCCCTATTGTATTTGGGTATCCACTTTTAGTGCTTTTTCTTATTTTTACATTTTTTTTGGGGTAATTTTCTTAAACAAGTGGTTCCCACATTCAAATTTTTTTTCCACTTTGAAGGGTGATGGCCATATAGTCCGTGGAACAAGCTGCTAAAACATAGGAACATTTCAAATCCGGGAAAACCCGCACCAAAAAATTTGGAGCAGGTAAAAAACTATTTTTTGGGAAAGTTTTTTTTTCACGGGGGGCACGCATGGGTTGCAAAAATCACCCGTCATGGCGTTCACAAAATGGGGCCCCCAAAAATTTTTTAAAATTTCTGTAAAATCAAGAAATAATCATCAGATTTTGGGTAAAAAAAATTTTTTTATTCGGTTTTTAAAGGGTCTACAAAAAAGTCATTTAGAAAATTTTACCGAAATACAAAAGTTTTAATTATATTTATATATTTTTACAATGTATTGCAATTTTAGCACTTTTTAGTATAAATCTAATTTAAATTTTTACGTAAATTCGCTAGTTGTCCCAAAAATTTTTAGACTATACTAAAAAAACGCCAAAAATCCAAAAATTTTAAAATCCGAAAAGAAATTCCCCGTAACTTTTTTTATTAATTTAAAAATTAAATTAAAAAATGAAATTTAAAACCCCTTAAAAAATTTTTTTATTCACTTACCAAAATCACGTAGTGTTCACACAAAACAATATGACCAAATGAAACCAAAAAAAAATTAGTTCCAAAAATTAATTCCAAACACTTTCCTATTAAATTTAATTAAAAAATTTAAAAAAAATGACAAAAATTCAATAAATTTTGTAAAAATTAAAAACAATGTTCGAAACCCTTGGGAACATTTTAAACTAGTTTTAAGGGGGTAAAAGTAATAAAAATTAAATTTAAAAATTAAATTTAATTTCACCAATTAAATTTCCTTTTAGTAAATTTTTCCACTTTTGACATATGTTTTTTTATGTTACCTAAAACTCGATCGAAACGTCATAAAAAAAACTACTTTTAAATAAAAATAAAGCCAAAGAAACCGAATTGTCATGTCCCAAAAAAAATTTCTATAACTTCCGATTAAATTTAAAAAATTAAAATGAAAAATTACTTTATCTCAATAATTGTTATTGTTTCCCAATTAACCCCATACAAAAAGCCCAACAGAGGGGACAAATAAAAAAATGCAAATATAATTTTAAAAAAATTTAAAAGTCCCCAAAAAAAAAGTTTTAAACTACTTTTCTGTTTTTTTTTAATTTTCCCCCAAAAAATATTTTCCTGTAAAATAAGCTTTCAAAAGGGTTTCCCGTTTTGGGTGTGTTAAATTTTTCCCAACAAAAGGTGATTAAATCAATTTTTTATTCCCCTTCATTAATTCCAAATTTAAAGGGGAAATAGCATGAACATAATTTGGGACTTTTAAATTTTTTTAAAATTTTACTCGCATTGGGTTTTTATTTTGTTTTTTCTGTTGGCATTTTTTATTGGGAATTGAGTGACAATAAATTTTGAGGGTATAAGTAATTTTTTCATTTTTCTTTTTTAAATTAAAACGGAAGTTATAGAAATTTTTTTTTCGGGACTGACTATTCGGATTTTTTGGCATTATGTTAGTATATTTTTTTGACGATCGATGGGGGGGGGTTTTTGGTATACTTTTTAAAAACATATGTCAAAAATGGGGTTATTTAACTAAAAAAGTAATTAAATTTTGTTATTAATTAATTTTTTAAATTTAAATTTAATTTTTTTTTTATTACTTTTTTCGCCTTAAAAATAGCCCTTTAAAAAGTTCCAAGGTCACTACCTTTTGTTAATTTTTCAAAAATTTTTTGAGAAATTTTTGCAAATTTTTTTAAAAAAAATTTAATTAAGGGGTATAAGCCCAAAAAGTTCAAAAATTTCCTAATTTAAAGGGTGTTTCCTGTGCATTTTAAATTTTAAAAACAAAACTTGGTTTTAACGTTTAAAAAAATGTTTAAATTTTTTTATAAAAAAACTTGTTTGAAAATGCGTAATTTTCAAAAGCCCCCCGTGGCAAAACCATAACGCGCTCTGATTGGTCGTGACCGTCCCCCGCCCTGTAAAAGGCTCGTAGAGGTGTGGGGCTTGCTTGGTTGACGTGCAAATCCAAAACGCAGGCCTCCGCCTACCATGGCAGAAAATTATGGGAAACAAGGAAAGGGAGAGGCCCAATATATTATTAAACCCGAAGTCTCTGGGTTCTAATAGGTAAAAAGAGTAATTTAAACCAAAACTTCCTGCCATTCGATGAAACGTTTCCAAAACCCCCCAAATTACCCTTTTCCCCAAAACCCCTGTGCCGAAACCACCCCCAGGATTTTCAAGAAAAGGTTTGGCATTCGGCGCCCCAGAAGGGGAATGTATTTCAAGAAAAAAAATTCATGTAATTTAAAACAGTAAGACACATGAGTATTTATCATTCATAAAACAATGCCCCCCACTAATTTAAAATTTCAATTTAATTACCAAAAAATACGATTTCCCGTGCATAACCCCCGAATTGGGGGCCTATAGGCCCCGGGGATATGGGTCGGCCCCTAAAATTTTTATTTCGCACTTTTAAAAGCTAAAAATTTTTAAAAATCTCACGCGGATTAATAAATTTGCATAAATATTTTTGGCAACCCCCAACTCATGTTAATTTTCCACCGTGGGTAACGTCAGGGTTTTCACTTTCACGTAGATTTTTCTATTCGACGCCTGAAGGGTAATGCCCACAAATAAATTTTTCATGTAATTTATACAGTAAGACACATGAGTAATTTTTTAAATTTTTCTTAATACAATGCCACCACTAAATTTAATTTTCGAATATAACGTACCAAAAAATTTTGTTTTTCCCCTGCTAAACCCCCCGGGTTGTAGGCCTGTTGGGCCCGGGGTAATTAAGCTCTGGGGCCCACACAAGGTTATTTTGCACTTTTTTATAAATAGACTAGGAAAAAGCCCTTTAAATCCCGCCGCTTGTTGGGTTAGGTAATTGGTGCATTGAAACCCGCCTGTGTTTATGCCGATTTTCTGTTGTTTTTTGAAAAAAAATTTTTCCCAAGTCGATTTTTTTTAAAAATTTAAAATTTAAAATTTAAAAAAAAAATTAACTTTTTTCTTTTTTTTTTTTTCCCTTAAATCGTAATTTTTTAAAAAAAAAAAATCGGGGGAAAATTTCTAAATTTTTATAACAAAATTTAAATTTTTCGGGGTTGGGGGCTCCAAAATTTTCACGAATAAAAATAATTCATAAAATTAAGGTTCTTTAAAAAAATCATTACAATAGGATAAAGCATGTAGGTGTTATAAGTGAAAGGAATTGTTAAAAAAAAAGAAAAACCCGTAAAATTTCGATTTTCATGAAAAATAATTTTTTGATTGTTCTCAAATTTCACACGAATATCTTAATTCATAAAATTAAGGTTCTGAAAAAAAATCATTAAATCGGATTAAGCATGTAGATGTTATAAGTCGAAGAAATTTTTTTTAAAATCGAAAAAATCGTAAATTTGCGATTTTCATTAGAAATAATTTTCGATTGCGCTCAAAAACGTGGCAGTTCTAAGTTCAGAGATTTCGAAGGTCTCCATAAATTTCATCGCAATCGAGTATCGGTTTAGCCGGAATCTTGTGGACAAACAGACAAAAATACAGAAAAAAAAAAAAAACATTCCGGATTTTTTTCTCCAGTGTAGTAGAATGGAATCTTCGCTTCGCTCGCTACGCTCATCCAAAGCTTCAAACACATGATTCGAAAATCCGCAAGTAGGTTACCCGTACTTTTATTTTTTGAAATCCATACTGACGCCTATCATTATGTTGAAATGCTGCCCTGCGATGGGGGGTCGTAGATGGCGTTGGGTGTGGATTTTGCTGTCACCACCAGCAGATTTAAGGTCTGGGTGAGGAGGCCAATAACTAATTAATGAGATAAGCGTGTGAAAAGAGGGCTAAATAAGTTGGAGGAGGAGTGGGAACTTGGCTGTTTGGGTAGCCGTTGTTGAGAAACCCCACGAGTCAATAAGTAAACAGTTCTTTTTGAGCGAGCGTTAGCGAAGCGTCTCCGCTTGACTTATGGCTCGAATGTCTTTTTTTTCTGTTACTGCTTCGATACAGGTCGCACCGTTTTCTCTGATCGCCTGAAATTTTTTCACACATGTACATACCCCCCGCCGGGTTGCTGTATATTTTTTTGCACAAAATCCATCGTTGTTAAACTAGGAAAACGTTTTAAGTCCCCCCGCGTTGTGGAGAGCGTTTTCGTGTATTAGCGCCTGTGTTATGCGAATTTCTGTTGTTCTGGGGAAAAAATATTACAAAATTTGAATTTTTTTTTAAATTAAATTAATTAAATTAAATTAAAAAATTGGCGATTTTTTTAAAAATAATTTCCGTTTGCGCTCAAATTTAACACAAAAATAAAAATTCAAAAAAAATTTAAAGGTTCTGCAAAAAAAATCTTACAATGGATAAAGCAGTAGGTGTTATAAGTCAAAGAATTGTTTAAAAAAAAAAAAAAAAACGTAAAATTTCGATTTTTATGATAAATTTCTTTCAATTGCGCTCAAATTTCAAAAAGAATATCAAAATTCTAAAAAAAGGGTTCTGTGCAAAATTATTAAAATGGGATAAAGCAGGTAGGGTTTTATGTAAATTTTTTTTTTTTAAATCAAAAAAAAAATCGTAAAAATTGCTTTTTCATGAGAAAAAATTTTCCGATTGCGCTCAAAAACGTGGCGTTTAATTCAGAATTTCAAAGGCCTCCAAAAAATTTCATCAAAATCGGAAATGGGTTTTACCCGGGAATCGTGCGGACAACAGACAAAAAACAAAAAAAAAAAAAACTTCTGGATTTTTTTTCCAGTGTAGTAGAAGAATCTTCGCTTCGTCGTTTCGCTCGCTACGCCGCTACGCTCACCCAAAAAAATATTTTAAAAAGGCTCACGACATAATTCTAACATACTTTTTTTGGCAACCACAACTCATTTTTAATTTACCACCGGAGGTTAGCGATCGGGATTTTCACTTTCACGTAGGTTGGCATTTTTACGCCCAGAAGGGTAATGCATACAAAAAAAAAACTTCGTGCAACTTATACAGTAAAAAAAAATTTTTATTAAAAAATTTAAATTTCTGGAGAGCGTAGCGAGCGTAGCGAGCGAACGAAAATTCCATTTTTACTACACTGGAAAAAAATCCGGAATTTTTTTTTTCTTTTTTTCTGTATTTTTGTCTGTTTGTCCACACGATTCCGGCTAAAACCGATACTCCCTTGCGATGAAATTTTTGGAGGGCCCTTTGAATCTCGAACTTAGAACGCCACTTTTTTGAGCGCAATCAAAAAAGTTTTCTCATAAAACCGCATTTTTACGATTTTTTTCGTTTTTTAAAAAAATTCTTCGACTTTAAAACCCTACATGTTTTACCCGGGTTTTTAATGATTTTTGCACAAAACCCTTTTTTTTTATAAATTTAAAAGATATTTTTTGTGAAATTTTGAGTGCAATTGAAAAAATATTTATATAAAATCGAATTTTACAGGTTTTTTCTTTTTTAAAAAATTTTTTGATTAAAACACCTACTGCTTTATCCAATTGTAATGTTTTTTTTTCGCAAAACCCTTTAATTTTTTATAAATTTTATTATATGTGTTAAATTGAGCGCAATGGGAAAAATTATTTCTTATAAAATCCAATTTTACGATTTTTAAAAATTACTTAAATTTAAAAAATTAGTTAATTTTTTTAATTTAATTTTTTTTAATTTTAAAAAAAATTTCAACTTAGAAATGTTTTTGCACAGAAAAACGAAAATTTTCGCAAACACATGGCGCTCAAGCACCAATTACGCTCACCAAACAACGCGGCGGGATTAAGCTTTTTTCCCTAGTCATAATACAATGCCACCACAATTAATAACGAATTAACGTACCAAAAAAATTTTGTTTTACCGTCTAACCCCCGAGATTACGGGCCTATGGGCCCGGAATAGCTCGGCCTACATTTAAAAATTTTAAATTGGAAAACCCCCAAAAAATTCCTATATGCTACAGTCGTTTTACGCCTCAAATTTTTTGGGAAACAAAAATACGTTTATGTACGTAGCTCCCAAAAGTGTAGTGAAAAAAGGAACAAAATATTTAAAAATTCGTATTCCCTTGGTGTTCCCGCGAAAGCAGGGCCCCCTGCGCGTGTTATCCCAAATGCGGCCGCTGGTAGCCTACATGGCCGGTGACGTAGAAAAAGGCGCGCGACCAGGTGCGTTCAAAACGCTTTTTTGACAAAAAAACTAAAAAAAAATATTAGGGCCCAAACTAAAAAATGTAGAGATCCAATTTTTTTTGTTTCTATGGGTGTTAGTGGCTATCGAAAAAAAACACTTAGAGTTTGTGCAAAAAAGCCCATTAATTAAAAGGAAAATGATTTGGGAATTAATTTTTGGGAAATAATATGTTTTTGGTTCTTGTGGTTATTGCTCTTGTGTGTACACTACGTGGGAATTTGGTAAAAAATAAGAAACTTTAAAAATTTAGATTTAATTTAAAGCTTATTTAATTAATTAATTATCAAAAAATTTCGGAAATTTCGTTTCGGGACTTTTAAATTTTTTGGGTTTTTTGGCGTTATTTTATATATTGAAAAATTTTTTGACAACTAGCGAATTTTACTTAAATAAATTTGATAATAACCAAAAAGTGCTATAATTTGCAAAAAATTGTAAAATATATAAAAATAATTAAAATATTGTATTAACTGTGGTGTTTACCATTTGAATTGGTGCCAAGAAGCTTCACTCGGGCCCGTTTAAGGCCTATGCCGGCGTACCTCAGTGCAAGATGGAACTGTGCAGAAAATAGGTTTTTGAAGACCCTTGTAATTTTAAATTCATATTTACTATTAATATTTTATTTACTCAATAAAAACCCTTTCTTATCATTCTAAACTACTGTACTTCATTTTAAAATGAGAACCTAAAATTGGCGGCGAGGGTTTGGGTGTAAAAAAAATCCTGAGTGAGGTTCCCGTAGTTCGCGCGGATTTGGCCTAGCAACTGGCGTCGTAAAAGCCGTGGGGCCCTTTTTGGCCGGGGGAAGAGGCCTGGGGGTATAAGAGACAGGTTAAAAAAAATTGCTTTTTTAACGTTTGGTGCCTAAAATAGACAAAAAAACCTCTTACTCTGTGAATAGGCGCAGAGACTTTCGTTTTTTGAGATTTTGGGCGGCCACAAAATGTAGCCGACCTGACTCTCTGTAGCTTTCTCTTTGCTGGGGGCCCCCGGGTACTGCCCAAAGCCTAGCAAGAGGGCAACGTTTTAAGTTCCGAAAACGTGTCAAGGGGTTCTGAACGGGAAATAAATTTCTTAGCAATCTAAGGAATTTAAGCGAGCTTGTAAATTTCCTGGCCCTCGACGAGAACCTACAGAGCAACTGATTGCTGGTGTGGGGGTCAACCCCTAAAAAACAATTTTGCGGGCTGAAGGAACGTCTTACCTTTAAGGGGGCCGGGGAGTTAGCGTGGCAGCAGAAAAAACCCCAGAGGGACTACGGGTTTTGGGGGCAGTGTAGGTGTGCCAAGTCAACAATTTTGTCCCAAGTCTGCTAGAGAAAAAAAGGGGGAGCCCGGCTTATAACCTAAGCCTAGGCCTACTGACAAGGTAAGGAGGCTCAATGCTACCGTTGTGGCAGTCCTGCCACTTACAGATAATGAAAGCTTGCAGGTAATGTAACTTGCTACAAGTGCCAAAAACCCGGGCCCACTTTTTCCAAAGTTTGTAAAAGTAAAAAAGTCGAGCCTAACCTGATGCAAAACCCCCGGTGAGTACTAACTTAGTGCAGACCGCCGTTAGTTCTTTTTTATTTTTGTACAGATATAATGGCGAGTTCACATTGGCACTTTAAAAGTGTTGGTAAAACCTGCAAAAGTAAGTTAATATTTCTCAAGTTGTGGCGTGACAGTTGGCACCATTGACTAGAGCCTGGGAATAAAATGCTAACTTGAATAAAAAGTGATAATAAACTTATGATTAAAACTTATTACGTGAGTAAACACTCTTTTTCCTTATTTTAATCCTACATAAAATGTAGAAAAAATATGAAACATGGTGCAAGCGGGGGGGAAAAGAAAAAAAACCAGTGCTCAGGGTTTTTAAAAAAAACATGTCAACCTAACCTAAAGAAAAAAACGTGCTCCTGAAAAACAGTAAAGGCCTATTTTAATAAAAAAGAAAAAAAGCGGGAATTTCGCCCCCCTCGGACTCTCTTTTAAAGGAAACATAGCGAAAATTGGAAGAGGTGGAAGCAGAAGTACAAAATTTTATGCAGGCCTCTGAAAAAACAGATAAATCGTCCAAAACTTCGGGTTTTTCGATTTTATTAAATCTAATAGGGAGAAGCACTAGGCGGTACAATACTTTCACCATGCAGACCCTACAGAAAAAGAAAAGTAGATATTTTACTTAAAAAATTTGAGGACTTTTGCAACCCAAAAAAAAATATTTTTTTTGCGGGTACAATTTTTTTCTCTAGGGCTCAAGGTCCCCTGAAACAGTTATGCTTTTTGGCAGAATTAAAACATCGGGCATCGCCTGTGAATTTGAAACCCCAAACTGAAAGCCTAATCAGAGATAGAAAGTGCTAGGGATTTGGACAAAGCTGTCCGGGAAAGGTTACTGGGAACCTGCCCTAGGCCTAGAAAAAGCCTTTAACTTTTGTAGAGCAAATGAAACAAAAAAAGCACAAATGAAAGAGTTGCAGGGGAAACTACAATGCAATTCAAAAAAAGGTACCCCTACAACCCTCAAAATACAAAACCAAATTCAAAATATAGTACCACTAAAGAACCGAAAAACTTGAATAAAAGAGAAAGAATGCTAAGGTGTGGGAAAATACACAAATTTAAAAGTGCCCTCCCTATGGAAAAAATTGTTCAAAATGGGATAGGCCTAACCTTTTTCTCAAAATGTTTAAAATGCAACGTGTCCAATCCGGGGAACAAAACCAAACTTCAAAAAACATAAGAATTTGTCTTGGAAATTAAAAAACAGGTCCTCCCAACCCTAAAGGAAAAAATATAGTGGAGAGAAAAAAATTTAGTTTCAAGGTGTGCATATCTTTTAAATTGATACCGGTTCGGAAGTCAAAAAAAAATTTTCCGGACGATTGTCAAAAAATATGTCAAAAAAACCAAAATACACAGTGCAATAGAACCAAAACTCCATACAAGCCATAAAATAGCAGTGAAGGAGTGACAAAGTTCAGTGTAAACCAAACGGGGGAACAGAGATAGAATTCTACATCTCAAAAGGGGAAAAACCCAACCAATTTTTGGGATTACTGCTTTAAAAAATTAACTTGGGGCTAGAATACAACACAAGTGCAACAGGAGAAGTCCCAAAACATGCAGGGTGAAAAATGCCATGAAGATAGTAACAAAAATGAAAAATGTTTTCAATTTTTTTGGGTAAACTAAATAAAAATACAAAAAAAAGCTGAGTGAAGGCACACCTAAATAGGGCAGCAAGAAAAATACCTTTATTTTATTAAGATAAGGAAATAAAAGAAATCAAAAATGGAAAAGAAAGGGTATCCAAAAAAAAAGTAAAAAACCTACAAAATGGGAAACCCTATTGCGATTGTAAAAAACCCTAACGGAAATGTCCGAATAGTAGGGACCTCGAAACAAAATAAATACACCAAGGGGGAACACTTCAAATACCGCATCAGACAAAATCTTCGCAGAGCTAAAAGGAGCAAAAAGTATTCTCAGTACTAGATGCTTCTACAGCATTCTGGCAACTGCCCCTGGACGAAGAGAGCTCAAAATTGTGTACCTAGCCACACCTGGGGACGGACCGCTTCACCAGGTCCCCTTGGTATCAACTGCCGCTAAAGTCGGAAAAAAGCTGCACGGCTTTTAAAGGTTAGAAGGAATTTTTATATCACAAACGATTTACTTGTGTATGGAAAAGAATCAAAAGACATGATGTCTTTTGGGGAGAAAGTTTTGAAAAGAGCTGAAAGAAAGAACTGAGATTCTCAAAGAAAAAGTTAAAAAAGCAGTGACTGAAGTAGACTACTTTGGCCCACCAATAAATGAACTGGAATAGAGTGACTATAAAAAAGTCCAGGCTATTTCCCTTTTTTTGCAACACCAAAAACTAAACAAAATGCAACGTTTTCTCGGTATGATAACTTATGACACCGTTTTTCCCAAAAAGTCAGAAAAAAACTGTCCCTACGGCGTCCTTCTAACAAAAAAGAATGGGTGTGGGAAGCACCCAGAAAAAAAGGCATTTGAAAATCAAAAACTTTGGTAACAAAAGCCCCAGTTCTTGCCCACTTCGACCAATCAAAGAAAACAGTGTATCAGCTGATGAAAACCATATGGGGGGGAGGATAATCAGCAAAAAGGAAACCGTTTTCGACACCTCTGCAGTATCACTGACATCAACGGATGGTCCCCCAAAAAGAAAAAGAGTTATTAGCAAATTTTCAAAGCCTGTGAAAGATTTTTCTACTTGTCTATGGGGTTGAGTTTTTTGTCGAAAAGACACAACCCCACTTGGGATCATGAAAGAAAACCCCTTGAAACTGTCTCCACTCTGCAAAAATTGGTAATGCGTCCCCCTTAGATATAACGTTTCTCTGCAGTCGTCCCCGGAAAACAGATTATGTCGCAGATGCGCTGTCAGACAACCTGCCCACAAGAACTCGTGAACCCCCACTCCTTGAAGGAGAAAGGGCCGTTCATTCCTAAACAGGAACAGATGAAAAATAGAACTAATGAAGAACGAAACTGAAAGGGTCCCCTTTTCAGTGCCTGAAATGTTATGTAAGGAGGCTGGGGCCCAAAAACAGGTCACAAGTACCTGAAAAAGTAGAAACCTATTGGCAAAAAAAAAGATGGAATACACGAATCAAAAGGTCTATTACATCAAAAATCGAATCATCATTCCTCAAGTCAACAAAAGAGACATTGCAAAATTCACTCATCACATCAAGGGGTAATACAAGCAAAAACAAAATGAAAATTCTCTATATTGGCCTTGGGATGTCACGACATCGAAACCCTTGTTATCAATGTCCGTATGTCAAGGATACTCGCGGGCCATCAGCACAGCCCTTAAACGCATCCAATTTTAAGCTGCCCCGGGAAAAGCGGGATTTATTTTTTGCATGTAAACAGTCAGATATCTGGTCCTCGTAATTACCCTTCGAAAATTTAAGAAGTAAGATTGCTTGGAACAAAAACGCCGAGCGGTAATTAAAAGCTCTTAAAACATCTTCCGTACTCCGGGATCCCCGGGGAAATTTTTTTCGGATAATGGACCCCCTTTTGAATCAACCCGAAAACACAAGTTTCTGAAAAATTAGATATACAGAAAATAACGTCAAGCCCTCTGTACCCCAATCCAACGGGGGGGTAAACGAGAAATTTAAACGTGAAGCCTTATTAGTAAAAGCTACAAAACAAAGAAGATCTACACCTTTGGGAATATTGGAATAAACAACACCCGAAAGCAAATCTTCCAGCACCACGATTACTAAGGGTCGGTCTCAGAACAACTGTAACAGCTACACAAAACATTGATGCCAAAATTCAAAACTAACAAAACCCTTCAAATCCTAAAAAAAAACCCAAACAAGCAAAAGAAAACTTGATGCAAAACCAAACAACTTAAACCTTTGAAAACGGGCAAGATATAATAAATTTAAAAAACAACAAGGAAATGGATCCAGGTCAAATAAACGAAAAGGGGTAAAACACCAAATTCGTAAGTAAGACAAAAAAAAGGGGAAACAACTACTCGGAAAACCGCATTCATCTCCGTCCAAGAAACACTCCAGAAGTATGCCCACATCCTCCTACTCCTTTATTTTTTCAACCAAATCCTGTAAGAATGGAAACTCCAGAAATTGAACCCTTCAGACTTACCTCACCAAAAAAAAATCACATACCAATTCCTGTACTGAACCGTTCTGAAGTAACTTTACAGAAGAATCCTCCAGCTAGCAGTCCGCAGGATGCCAGAGCTGACCGAAACACCACAAGAAGTGGACGAGTAGTCAAGGTTCCACTCCGTTTCCAAGAGGAATGACTAGTTACAAGATGAGAAGATCAGTTAAGAGAAGTCACATCAATAATCATATATATAATTAAGTATTTAGTAACGATTAATAATTTTGTTAGTAGTAGTAGTTATTCTTTATTGTAGCAGTTGGCTATTTTCAACATAATAACAGTAATAATAACAGATTTGAATCTAGATAATTTCATGACTAGTTAAAATAATATGACAATAATTAACCTTTATAAAAAAAAAAAAAAAAAAAAAAAAAAAAAAAAAAAAAAAAGGGGCATGTCAAAATATGTGCACTCTCTAAAGTGTTGGTCAACCTGCGAAAGTAAGTTAATATGTTCTCAGAGTTGTGGCGTTCAACATTCACTGTTACATATTTTATCTACATTGTTATGTAGGATATAGATAAGGATAATAAGAAGTATGTACTCACGTAATAAGTTTCAATCATAAGTTTACTATCACTTTATATTCAAGTTGGACATTTTATATTCCTAGGCTCTAGTCAAGTGGTGCCAACTGTCGCGCCACAACTCTGAGAACATATTAACTTACTTTCGCAGGTTGACCAACACTTTAGAGAGTGCACATATGTGACATGCCCCTTTTTTTTATTTTTTTTATAAAGGTTAATTATTGTCATATTATTTTAACTAGTCATGAAATTATCTAGATTCAAATCTGTTATTATTACTGTTATTATGTTGAAAATAGCCAACTGCTACAATAAAGAATAACTACTACTAACAAAATTATTAATCGTTACTAAATACTTAATTATATATATGATTATTGATGTGACTTTTAACTCTTAACTGATCTTCTCATCTTGTAACTTGTCATTCCTCTTGGAAACGGAGTGGAACCTTGACTACTCGTCCACTTCTTGTGGTGTTTCGGTCAGCTCTGACATCCTGCGGGCTGCTAGCTGGAGGATTCTTCTGTAAAGTTACTTCAGAACGGTTCAGTACAGAATTGGTATGTATTTTTTTTTGGTGAGGTAAGTCTGAAGGGTTCAATTTCTGGAGTTTCGATTCTTACAGGATTTGGTTGAAAAAGTAACGGGGTAGGAGGATGTGGGCATACCGGTACTTCTGGAGTGTTTCTTGGACGGAGATGAATGAGGTTCTGACGTAGTGTGCTTCCTTCTGTTGTCTTTACTCGATACGAATTTGGTGTTTTATCCCTTTCGATTACTTGACCTGGTATCCATTTCCTTGTTGCTTTTTGAATTTTTATATCTTGACCGTTCTTCAAAGGTTTAAGTTGTTTGGATTTTGCATCAGAGTTCTTCTTTTGCTTGTTCTGGTTTTCTTTTAGGATTTGAAGGGTTTTGTTTAGTTTTGAATTTTGGCATCAATGTTTTTGAGTAGCTTTTACAGTTGTTCTGAGACGTCGACCCATTAGTAATTCTGATGGTGCTGGAAGATTTGCTTTCGGGGTGTTGTTGTATTCCAATATGCTAGGTGTAGATCTTCATTTGATTTGTACGCTTTTACTAATAAGGCTTCAACTGTTTGAATTGCTCGTTCTACCATCCCGTTGGATTTGGGGGTACAGAGGGCTTGACGTTACTTTCTGTATATCATAATCTTTCAGAAACTTGTCGTATTCTGTTGATTCAAAAGGGGGTCCATTATCCGAAAATAATTCCCGGGGTATACCGTGAGTACGGAAGATGTTTTTAAGAGCATAAATTACCGCTCGAGCAGTTTTGCTTCCAAGCAATCTTAATTCTATGAATTTCGAATGGTAATCTACGAGGACCAGATAGTCTTGACTGTTTACATGCAGAAAATCAATACCCAGCTTTTCCCAGGGCAGCTTAGGAATTGGATGCGGTGTTAAGGGCTGTGTCTGATTGGCTCGCGAGTATCCTTGACATACTGGACATTGACTAACAATGGTTTCGATGTCGTGCATCATGCCAGGCCAATATAGAGAATCTTTCACTTTGTTTTTGCTTGATATACACCTTGATGTGATGAGTGAATTTTCTGCAATGTCTCTTTTCGTTGACTTGATGGAATGATGATTCGATTGTTGATGTACATCAGACCATTTGATTCGTGTATTCCATCTTGATGTTGCCAATATGGTCGTACTTCTTCAGGTACTTGTGACCTGTGTTTTGGCCAGCCTTCCTTACATAACATCTTCAGAGCACTGAGAACGGGATCCTTTTCAGTTTCGTTCTTCATTAGTTCTATTTTGTCATCTGTTGCACTGATGAGCGAATGAACTGTCCCCGCTTCTCCTTCAAGGTAGTCGGTGTTCACGTAGTTCTTGTCGTCAGGTTGTCGTGACAGCGCATCTGCGACATACATCTGTTTTCCTGGGACGTACTGCAGAGTAACGTTATATCTAAGAGACGCATTACCAATCTTTGCAGACGTGGAGACAGACTTTCAATCGGTTTCTTCATGATGCCAAGTAGAGGCTTGTGATCTGTTTCGACAACAAACTCAATCCCATAGACATAGTAGTAAAATCTTTCACAGGCATTGACAATTGCTAATAACTCTTTTTCTATTTGGGACCATCTCTGTGAGTGTCAGTGAGTACTGCAGAGGTGTACGCAACTGGTTTTCCTTCTTGCATGATTACTCCTCCCACACCATACTGGCTTGCATCAGCTGATACTACTGTTTTCTTTGATGGTCGAGGTATGCATGCACTGGGGCTTTTTTTCCCAAAGTTTTTAGATCTTCGAATGCCTTTGTTCTGGTGCTTCCCACACCCATTCATTCTTCATGCTTAGAAGACGCCGTAGAGGACTAGTCTTTTCTGACATGTTGGAATAAACGGTGTCAGGTAAGTTATCATACCGAGAAAACGTTGCAGTTCTTGTTTAGTTTTAGGTGTTGCAAAACAGGAAATAGCCTGGACTTTCTTATAGTCTACTGCTATTCCATGTTCAATTTATTGTGTGACCAATGTAGTCTACTTCAGTCACTGCTATTTTAACTTTTCTCTTGAGAATCTCAGGTTTTTTCTTCAGCTCTTTTCAATACTTTCTCCAAACGAGCATCATGTTCTTCGATATCTTTTCCATACACAAGTAAATCGTCGATGTATATAAGAATTCCTTCTATACCTTCAAACGCCTCGTGCATTGCTTTTTGCCAGACTTCAGCGGCACTGTTGATACCATAGGGGAGCCTGGTGAAGCGGTACCGTCCCTTAGGTGTGGCTATGGTACACAATTTTGAGCTCTCTTCGTCCAGGGGCAGTTGCCAGAATGCTGTAGAAGCATCTAGTACTGAGAATACTTTTGCTCCTTGTAGCTCTGCGAAGATTGTGTCTGATGTCGGTATTTGATAGTGTTCCCTTTGGATGTATTATTTAGTTCTCGAGGATCCATACATATTCGGACATTTCCGTTAGGCTTTTTTACAATCGCAATAGGATTTACCCATTTTGGGAGGTTCTTCTACTTTTTTAGGATACCTTGCTTTTCCATTTTCTTGATTTCTTTTATTACCTTATCTTTAATAGATAAAGGTATTTTTCTTGCTGCCACTATTTTAGGTTGTGCATCTTCACTCAGCTTTATTTTGTATTCTTTATTTAGTTTACCTAAACCATTGAAAACATTTTCATAGTTGTTTACTATCTTCATGGCATTTGTTCTACCCTGCATGTTGGAGACTTCTCCTGTTGCACTTGTAGTGTGTATTCTAGCCACAAGTCCTAACTTTTCTAATGCAGTAATACCAAGAATTGGTTGGGTTTTCCTTCTGAGATGTAGAATTCTATCTCTGCTTCCCTTGTTTGGTTTTACACATGAACTTTGTCACTCCCTTCACTGCTATTTTATGGCTTGTATAGGATGTTATGGTTCTAGTTGCACTGTGTAGTTTTGGTTGTTTTGACATACTTTTTAGACAATCGTCGGAATTATGTTGACTTCCGAACCGGTATCTAATTTAAAAGATATGTCTACACCTTGAATCTTAATTGTTTCTCTCCACTCAATATTATTCACTTGAGGGTTGGGAGGACCATGTCTTAATTTCCAAGACAAATTCTTTATCGTTTTCTGAAGTTTGGTTTTGTTCCACGGATTGGACACGTTGCATTTTACACATTTTTGAGAAATGGTTAGGCCTATCGCATTTTGAACAAGTTTTACCATAGGCAGGACACTCTTTAAATTTGTGTATTTTCCCACACCTATAGCATGTCTTCTTCTCTTTTATGTCAAGTTTTTCTGTATCTTTAGTGGTACTATGATTTTTGAATTTGGTTTTGTATTTTGAGGGTTGTAGGGCTACCTTCTTCTTTTGAATTGCATTTGTAGTTTCCCCTGCAACTCTTTCATTTGTGCTTTACTTGTTTCATTTGCTCTACAAAAGTTAATGGCTTTTTCTAGGCCTAGGTCAGGTTCTCTCAGTAACCTTTCCTGGACAGCTTTGTCCAATATCCCTAGCACTATTCTATCTCTGATTAGGCTTTCAGTTTGGGATTCAAATTCACAGGTCGATGCCAGATGTTTAATTCTGTCACAAATGCATCAACTGTTTCAGGGGACCTTGAGCCCTAGAGAAAAATTTGTACCTGTCAAAAACAAATTTTTTCTTGGCTTGCAAAAGTCCTCAAATTTTTGAAGTACAATATCTATCTTTTCTTTGTCTGTAGGGTCTGCATAGGTGAATGTATTGTACACGCCTAGTGCTTCATCCCCTATTAGATTTAATAAATCGAAAACCCGAAGTTTGGACGATTTATCTGTTTTTTCAGAGGCCTGCATATAAATTTCGTACTTCTGCTTCCACCTCTTCCAATTCTCTGCTATGTTTCCTATGAACGAGAGTTCCTGAGGGGGACGAAATTTCCATGCTTGTTTTTCTTATTTATTAAGCTAGGCCTTTACTGTTTTGACAGGAGCACGTTTTTACTTGAGGTTAGGTTGACATGTTTTTATGTAAAATCCCGTGAGCACTGGTTTTATTCTTATCCCACCCCTTGTCAACCTGCGAAAGAAGTTAATATGTTCTCAGAGTTGTGGCGTGACAGTTGGCACCACTTGACTAGAGCCTAGGAATATAAAATGTCTAACTTGAATATAAAGTGATAATAAAAATTATGATTGAAGCTTTTTACGTGAGTACATACTTCTTATTATCCTTATCTATATCCTACATAACAATGTAGATAAAATATGTAACACAGAGGATGTGTTAAAGCTACTGTGGAGGTGAATGGAGTGTCACTGAGGATGGAGGTGGACACTGGCTCTAAACATTCCCTCATTGGGACAGTCCACGTTCAAGCAGCTGTGGCCTAGGGAACCGCCCCGATATGTCTGAGTCGGAATACAGACTGAGAACTTGGTCTAAACAGGATTTAGGTGTCCAAGGGGTGGTACTAGTGGAAATAGGCCATGAGGGCAAGACTTACAAGCTACCGCTTTATGTTCATGGATAAAGACGGTCCTAGTTTACTAGGGAGAGACTGGATTAGGGAGCTTGGGTTATCGGTACAGGTAAGCCCAGTTAACAAAGTACAAGTGGAAGAGGTTAACATTCCTAAAGAGTTACAGGGGCTGGAGGACGTATTCCAGAGTGGACTAGGTACGTACACCGGAGAGGAGGTACATGTGGAGTTAGAACAGGGGCGGTGCCTGTTTTCCGTAGGCACCGGTCTCCGCCCTTTGCGCTGAGAAGGAGACATGCGCTAGAACAGTTGCAGCGAGAGGGACGCGAGAGATTCCACACTGCAAATGGGAAGAGGACCGGCCGTATGTGTTTA
>JAMZAV010007842.1:0-30966 GCA_024449915.1 Sweltsa coloradensis | reverse complement strand
TTGGAAAAAGTCCCGTGACTTGGGATTTTGTAAAAAAATATTGGTCAATTTTGTTTTTTGTCTATGTCTATACATTTTCTGTAAATCTTAACTACGTTTTGTTTTCGTGATTCGGGCAAGTGGTTCGGCCAAAACAATATGCTGATAACCAAGAAGGGGTGTAATTTCGGAACGCATATTTTTGCGTGTTTGAGTGCACATTTGAGCACAGTTTCAAGACACGGTTTTTCTAAGGCCAATTTTAGATTGATATGATGCTCTGATAGATCAGTAAGAGTAGCGTACCAGCAGGTGATAAGAAAGGATATTCCAAAGGGAGAGATTCAAGGAGTGGAGGATGAATGGGGAGCATTTAAGAAAACATCGGTACAGGAAACAATGGGAGATCGAGAGGAGAGTCAGATACGGGCGGCAGAGATGAGATTCTTGAGGAGCACAGTGGGCAAGACGAGAAGGGATAGAATAAGAAACACAGACATTAGAGAAATGCTAGGTATAGAGAAGTTAAGTGACAGGTTAGGAAGGACACGGTTGAGATGGTATGAACATATGAAACGAATGTGGGAAAATAGGATGCCTAAGAAAATAAATGTCAGAAAATTGAAGTATGAAGAAGAAGAAGACGGGGTAAGGCAAGGTAGAGATGGAAGGATACCATAGCAGGAGACTTGGAGGCAAGAGGAGAGAGCTGGGAAGATGTGGAAGAGATACGATTGTGGAAGGATAGAAAGAAGTGGAAAAATGTGGTTGCAAAACTCAAGCTGAACCTTCCAGAAGCAGGAAATGGCGATGGAAATGCAAAAAAAATATGCAGGTAAGCTATAAACGTTTCTAAACCAATCTTTCTTTTTCAACCTCATCATCATTATCCATCGCCGTTTCCTCCTTCTGGCAGGGTCAGCTTGGGTTAAGCAACCAAATTTTTCCACTTTCTATCCTCCCACAATCGTATCTCTTCCACATATTCCCAGCTCTCTCCTCTTGTCTCCAAGTCTCATGCTATTATGTCCTTCCGTCTCTTCCTCGGTCTACCCCGTCTTCATCTTCCTTCTTCAATCCTTCTTTCATACATTTTCTTGGGCATCCTATTTTCTCCCATTCGTTTTCATATGTCCATACCATCTCAACCTTTTTTCAACCTATTGGATCAAAACAATGAAACGTCGATTAAATTTGATTTAATTCCAGGTAATAACAATTTCGCATACATTTCTCGATTTGGTTGATCGGGAAACACTCCCGTGGGTGTAATTGTTTTTATTTTCTACAATTCAGAAATTAAAAAAGTCCGCCCCAACCGGGAATCGAACCACGGATCCCCCACATTTATTTTGTACGGTCTTGTATATTCACCATGCATAATGCACTAAACATAAATTCATCGGAGCCAAAGTGCATTCAATCCAATAAATTCATCCCTTATTATACCTTCTTTCAAAATTAGTATTAAGTTAATATTGTAACTAAACCTAAATTCGGATCAATTTTCTATCTGATTGTGAAGGTTGTCATTATCTAGGCATATTCAGCGCAAAAGTTCAGAAAGAAAACTCTTTTATCCCGGGTGAAAAGTTTATTTACCTATGGCCAGCAACGCCTCCAGAAGTTCCCCAGACATCTCATTCTTGAGCGCCTGCTCGATGGTTCGTCCAGACACGTTCTTATATTCCTCGAAGATGAGTCGCAGCTGAGGGAAGCTCTCGTGAGCCAGGATCTTGTTGAACACCTCTTCGTCCGTACCCAGCTTCAGCTCGCCTGGGGGTGGGAAAAAAAAAACTTTTTCGTAAGGATTCCCGCTGTAGGGTTCACATCAGAGCTAGCCGATGTGATAACTACACTAGGTATATTGGAGTTAGGACAATATAATATGAAGGGAGAACTCAATCCCTTCAGAACCTTCAGTCAGGATTGCCGATCTCGACGGGATTGGAACCCGTGACCCCCCGATTCAGAGTCTTACGTTTTCTGTTTGAGTCACCCTGTCGGGGGAGGGGGTGGGGGGGGGGGCGGGAAAAACACAGGTGGGTATCAGTATCGGACAGTTGTGAAGACGAATCCCCTTTAGTTCGATATTGATTTTATTTTGCTAACGAGGTCACGCGCTGGGTGTAATCTCGCCGGAATGATTTACGAGAGTCAAATCAAAAGATCACCCTTGAAATGAACAACACAACACATACATTTTCTCTATCCCACATTAAGAAAGCCTATGCATAGTTCTTTTTGTTCAAAACATTCGAATATAAAAGTAAATCTTTAAGATACTACCAATTAAACAAACTATAATTTAACTGAAAAAAATTAAAAAAAAATATGAAGATGAAGGAACGCTGAGCCCGGCAATTACTCACAAAACTTTTTCGTACTCTATATCGCTGTGAAGAACACCCCTAAACCCGAAATTGTTGGAAATAAGTACTGTATTGTAATACTATTAAATCAAAAGTAGGCATAACAAAACAAGAAATCACATCAAAAATTGTAATGGCTTGTACATTCCAGTATTGTTAATTTTGCTAGAAAATAGTTTGTCGTGGAAAAAAAGCCACACAGCTAAACATGAACCAGTTTTACCACATCTTTCGGGAAAGGTTGCAAGGAGAAAAAAAAAAACTCAGATTTAAAATCTGGTTTATTAATTTGTAAAATAACTGAGTAAGTCTGTAAGAAGTAAGTTTGTAGAACCTATACGTTTTTTAAAAAACCATTCTACCATTAATAATATAACCCTTAACTAAACATTTCCATAAAAATAAAATGTAATTGTAAACGTATTCATTAATTATTTATTAAAATTAAGCAAAGTTCACATGGTCCTTTTCGATGTGCAAGAGCGTTAGTGCCAAGGTCAATAAAAAACTTTGTATACAATGACCTATTTACCCATACCAAAGACAGATAAAACGAAAAAAGTCATGCCCACATATTATTATGCCTTACCGGCCTCGTACAGCTGCTGTGCCTGTTCTTTCGCCTTTTTCGTAGTCTATCTCCCCCAGTCTTTCCCGCACTCCCTGGAAGCAGAGAAAAAGAAATAGTGTTGAGAAAGACTATGGACTAGAAAAAATAAAATGTTTTGTTTTGTGTTTCTTTCAGTTTATCAAAAAATGCCAATAGTCCAATCTTTTAGGGTGTGTACTTGTCAAATACATTGATATACTGTCTGAAATCAACTTTGGAAGGTTTATTTCAAGCATACAAACAAAAAAACCATAAGTCTGCATAGCAGACGGGTAATGTAATTGTCTACAATGACCGGTCCGGTAGCGAGTGTTTCACTGCAGCTTCTAAAATGATGTGATATTTAAAATAATGACTAAAATTTACTGTAAAATGTAATATAAATAATAATAATATATTGTTATTGAGCATGCGTTTGGGTGTCTAAATTTAGGGAGTCAACATTTAAACCACGCATGCGTGCCTTCGTTCCTTATTCAAACTATATTCAATTTAATAAAATTGTAGGTGTAGATTTATTGACTTAAATTAAAAATAAATGTAGCTTTACTGTATTAAAAAATTGTCAGTGATCTAGTAGAGTAGCCTATTAATATTTCAAAATATTTTTTTTCAACATAATGGTGATATGAGAGTGGAAAAGCGCTAATCAAAAATATATTTTACAAATACTACTACTACTAATACAATTATTACACATTGTGTAATATGTCGGTCTATGTACATTTATTATTTTCGTGACGCATGAGCTAGTGTTTCGGTTTCACGCAATCATCCGACTCAACATCCTGTCCCAACACAACACAATATTTACTTACAATGACAATGAGGGTGAGTAGACGTCGGAAAATCCCCGGAAGTCTCGCCCGCACATGTGCTCGGCTAGAGGACGGTCGTACACTGAAACAACAAACACTATAGGCCTCCAGTAAACACCCAGTTTGACAACACTTTTCTCAAACAAAACTAGTAAGGTGACTCGGTGGGAGGATGTTTACTTGTTAACTGATGCTGCGATAGCTCCTCGTTCAAGAGCTTTCAAAGGAAAAACATTACGTTATGTAACTCTTAAAAGAGGGAAAAGATTTATAATGAACCGTAATTATTTCATCAACACCCCGCGTCATAAAAATTCCCCTTTTTAAGTCATAACTTATCTCTTTTTCATTTATATCTTGTAGCAACAGTAAGTGCTCAACAATAAGACTAGGAAAAAAGCTTAAGTCCCGCCACGTTGTTGGATGAGCGTAAATTGGTGCATTGAGCTGCCATGTGTTATGCAGATTTTTCTTCAGATTAAATTAAATTAAATAAAAAATTAACTTAAATTTTTAAATTTTTTAAAATTTAAACGTAATTAAAAAAAGGAAAAAACGTAAAATTGAAATTTTCATAAGAAAATGATTATTCGATTGCGCACAAATTTTACACGAATATATTAATTCATAAAATTAAGGGCTGTGAAAAAAATCATCACAATAGGATAAAAACATGTAGGGTTATAAGTCAAAGATTTTTTTTAAAAAAGAAAAGAAAAACCTAAAATTTTTGATTTTCATGAGAAATAGTTTTTTGATTGCGCTTTAAATTTCACACGAATACCTAAATTCATAAAAATTTAGGTTCTTAAAAAAATAATTAAAATCGGATAAAGCATGTAGGTGTTTATAAGCTGAAAAATTTTTTTTTTAAATCGTTAAAAAAACGTAAAATTGCATTTTTAATGAGAAATAATTTTTCGATGGCGTTCAAAACGTTTTGGGAGTTCTTGGTTCAGAGATTTCGAAGGCCTCCATAAATTTCATCGCAATTGGAGTATCGGTTAAGCCGGAATCGTGCTTCAAAACACACAATAATTTAAAAAAAAAACATTCCGGATTTTTTTCTCCATGTACTGAAATGGAATCTTCGTTCGTCGTACGCTCATCCAATAATTTTAGAAAAAGGAAAATTTAGCGAGGAAAACAATCAAGGTATCCTGCCCTTTTTCTAGGGCAGGATTCATATTGAGGCCTTATCAATCCCAGATCTCAATTCCAATTCTATAGTTAGGACTACACAAAAAATAACTATATAATTTTGCGTAGGGTACTTTCACCACTCTATACTACAACCTATGAAACAAAGACGGAACTGATGGATAAGCCTCAGGTTGTTTAGAGAAGCAAACAGGCTGAACATTGCAAATTTAAAAAGGTAGAAGTAGTGACGTAGGAAAGTACAAAACAGTATAGGCAAATTTGGATGAGCGTAGCGATAGCGAAGCGAATTATTCCATTCACTACACTGCAGAAAAAAATCCGGAATGTTTTTTTGCTGTATTATTGTGTGTCTGTTAGCACGATTCCGGCTAACCGATACCCAAATGCGATGAAATTTTATGGAGGCTTCGAACAATCTTTAACCCAAAAACTGCCACGTTTTGAGCGCATCGAAAAATATTCCATGAAAATCGGAATTTTACCAATTTTTTTACGATTTTTTAAACATTTTCTTCGCTTAACACCTACATGCTTTATCCAAATGTAATGATTTTTCACAGAACCTTAATTTTACGAATTTATCTTCTGTAAAATTTCGAGCGCAATCAAAAATATTTTTTTTATGAAAATTGCAATTTTACGATTTTTTCTTTTTTTTAAAACCCTTTCTTAAAAACTAAAAAAACCTACATGCTTTATCCGATTGTAATGATTTTTTCATTAAAACCCTTTAAATTTTTAAAAAATTTATAATATATTCGTGTAAAAATTTGAGCGAAAATCAAAAAAAAATTTTTTTCTTGAAATCGTATTTTTTTCCTTTTTTTTTACTTTTCTTTGACTTATAACACCTACATGCTTTATCCGTTTGGGAAACCGTTTTTTAATACAAAACCCCTTAATTTTATAAATTTATTTATTCATGTAAAATTTTGGGAGCGCAATCGAAAAATCATTTCCATGAAAATCCCCAAATTTTACGCTTTTTTCTTTAAAAAAAAAATTTACGTCACCCAAAAAAACGCGCCTGAAAAAGCTTTTGCAAAAGTTTCCCTAGTGATGAAAATAGGGTCTTTGTTTTTCCCAAAAAAAACCCTGATGACGGAAAAATTTTTTTTAATTTCCAAACTTTCTTTTTACTTTTAAAAATTTAGGGGGTGACTTTTTTGAGTGGGCCCCAAAATTTTTGGTTAAATCTGTTTTTTGGGGTTTTAAAATTTGATCGGATGGATATTTCCCAAATGGCCACGAATTTCCTTTTGTTTTAAAACTTTGCATTTTTTTAAATTTGTTAATTTCTTGGACCCATGGGGTTTGGGACGCCAGATCATTTTGTTTTGTTTTTTTTTTATATTTACAGGGTGCTAAAAACAAACAAAAAACATTTTTTCATGTAAACTGACCCTTACATAGGAAAAACCCTTTTTGTGCTGTGGAATGAAATAGCCGTTATTTCCCTCTCTCTTTGTTTGAATTTCCCCAACCTATTTATAGTTTTCTTTTCAGTTTTATATTTTTTTTACCAACAATTTGGGTCAAAATTAACCCTGATTCTAGGGAAAAAGTTTTGGGTTTGGGGTCATGTTTTCGTAAATATGTTAATAATGATGCAATGCCCACGAACAATTAGTTATGAACAGGTTTTCTTGTTCTTTGGTCATTTTTCATACACATAACGAAATCGGACCCCACCGCATGTTTAGGAAAACAGTTTTTTCGACCCAAAGTTTGTTATAAAAATTTTATCCAATGATAAAGCCCTTCAAAGTCGTTAGATTGCCAGAATTTTCTTCAGGCCTTTTTGAATAATTGACCGAAAATTTCATATTTCAAAGGAAGTTTTATAATCCCAGGGTAAAAAGGGGATGGGGCCCAATTTTTTTTTTAAACTCTGGGGAAACCCTCGATTTAAGCATAAAAAGGGAGGCAGGTTCCCAAAGGGTGGTTTCCCCCGTTTACGGTTTTTAATTTAAAAAATTTCCCCAATTTTTTTTTTTTTGCTTTTGTTTTGTTCAACGTAGTTTTTTTGGGGGGGTGACCTCTTTAAAACCCAAACAGAAGCCTTTATCATAAAGTGACAAAAATTCCCAAAAAAACGGTTCTACGATTTTTGGGGGGTACTTTACGAAAGGAAAAACCGTTTTTAGGTTTAGATTTATGAAAAATTTAAAAATTAAAATTTGACCCAGTTCAAGGGAATAACAAAGAGCATGCTTTCATCTCTCAAAAGGGGGTCTACGATTCCCGGGGTGGATCCTTGCTTGCCCCTGCTGCACAAGATCTCCACAAAGGGAGGTTTTCCCCGTCCCCCAGACCGGCCCCGCCTTTTTGCAGCCCGCTTCCGCCCCGGTAGGCGTCAGGGGGGATCAATCAGCGCTATTATAGGTCCTCGAACTTCCCGCCGGGGTTTTTGCTTTTCAATCCCCTTTATCAAGGGCCTAGAAAACAATACACGATTTAGTTTTTTTATTTCTATTTATCTTTTTTTTTTACAACCCCAATTTTAGGTTCAAAAACCCCTTTGGGAAAAACCCCCGGGTACCCCCCAAAAGGCCAAACCCGAGGTGGCAACCGGCTCCCCCCCCCCGGGGCAAAAATTTGGGGACCTACTTAAATTAAAAGGGGACCTAAAAAGGGGTTGGGTTGAAATTCATTATAAACCGTAATAAGATTAAATGACCGGGGTTTTAAATAAGTGGGGAAAATTCCCTTAAGCTAAAAAGCCCAAAAATTAATTAATCTGCATTGCCCAATATCAAAAACCCAAAAAAAAACAAACAGTATTAATTTTCAAAACAATGCACAAAAGTTAATCCCCCAAGTAAAAACTTTTTTATTTCGTGTTAGCACTCCCGTAGCTTATTTTTATTGGGATTTTTTATTAAAGCTATCCAATCACTTATGAAAAAAAAAAAAAAACTTGGCAAAGGGAATATGAGGGAAAAAAAAAAACTTGTCTCTCCCGGAAAAACCCAAAAAAAAATGCATGATGGGTCAGGGAAGCCAAAAATTTCAGGCATATTTAAAAGGGAAAAAGGGAAAATCTAAAAAGGGGGGCAAATTATAAAAATTTAAATTGGGGCCTACATAAATGCACACAAAATAATGAAATTTTGACAACAATGTATAATTTAAAGTATATGCCTAATGCAATGAAACACATTTAATATCAACATTTTATCAAATTGATAAACTCGCCCTCACCCTTCCATACTCCTCGGTGAAGAACTTGGAGATCTCCTGCCGTTGCTCGTTGGAGCGCTGAGTGAGGATGTCGATGATGGCCTGCTCGTCGGTCCCGAAACCCTTCATGGCCGCCCTCAGAGCGATGCCGTCGTCAGCCGCGCTGAATGGCGAGGCTGGGTAAACCGTCGGCTCTAGCTGGGAACAAGAACAACACATGATAGTTATAAGAAACACGTGGTTAGTGTGTTTGGAAAGAAGAGTATAACTAACTTCCTAATTGAAATGTAGCCTATTAGTTAGTAACTAGAAGGAACATTGTGCAAGAAAAACAAGGAGAATAGTGAATGAATCTAGCTGAAAAGTTCTCATCTTCGTCTCTCTGCATAATGGTGGAAAACTAGCCAACGACATCTAGATCGAAAATAATAGTCTCAAAATCATTTCCGATGAAGGATTTTGATTCGGGAGGATTAATTTAGGGGGCTTTGTAGAACTGTCCACGAAGCTATCATTTCGTAAACATATCGTATCCTGGTACAATGGCGGGGGGGGGGGGGGGCGTTGTCCTCCAGCTAGTGTAGGTCTGGGGCGCATAGCCCCAGAAAAATTATGATTTCTTACATTGCAAATAGGCCTAGTGACCTTTTACTAGTTTTTAGAGTGCTTTTATCGATAATTTATAAAATTGTGAAGATCCACATACTGTCAGTGACCAAAATCTTGCCATATGTAGGGCCTACACATAAGGCCTACATATGTATTCCACATTGTACATAGTAATATTTTAGTATTATTATAACCCTTCTTCTGATTTTGTGGGGGGATCAGACAACCTGGTTCCCCCCTCCCTGCGCCCCTGGCTGGCCACCTAAGTCAAGGGAGGCACTAAGTTTTAAAGACATAATCTTCAAGGTAGGCCTAATATTATTCAACTTTTTAGGGGAATGAAATATTTAACGAATTAGAAATTAGATAACTTATTAAATAAACGCTTCCTGTTACTTAGGATAAAAATTGTAGCCTACATAATAATACTGATATAAATTAGATGCATTTTGTAGCGAAAATGCCTCCTGGCTTGTTACTTCTAGGTTATCGAAATCAACTGACACTCCTTGATTCTTCCTAGGACTGTGGTTCATCCCCGCGCCTTCACTGGGAACATCCAAAGGTGTATATAGCCATTCCTATCTCATCCCATCCTAGTCCTAGCCCCCATCTTGCAGAGTTACGTTTCCCATCACAGGCCTGCTAAATAATAGTCTAGCATCACAAATCCCTAAAATTAATGTCAACTCTCCTATGGAATGCCGAAGGTAAGCCGTCCGCGGTGGAATGGCTCTACGAGGACGTGGGTTCGAATCCTTTTGTAATCGTCCTTCATCGTCATCTATCACCACTCATCGCCACGAATAGCCTTAGTTACATCCTATGGTTAAAGTAATCTATTTAAAAACACCATCGCACAATTTATGCAGGTCTAGTTGTAATGTTGAGATAAGAGACTAGTGAATAAACTGAAATGGGAAAGATCTCTGATAATGAGTTCGTTGATGGTGTCACAACGATACCACTTGGTGCATGTTTGTTATTATTATTTACTAGGGAAACGCCAAAGTCGTTGTTAAACGTGTGAGTTAGCCAAGTGTTTTGACTTCTAAAACCGGACCGTCCTGGTCACCTAACAGGAACTCACTCTGCTTGCCGCAATAATTATTAAATTGAACATTTAAACTCCCGAATCGTATTCGAAACGTATTAGCGTGAAACATTAACAAATTTCCAAGATAAAACGAAATCACCTAAATTTTTTTCCCATTTTAAAACCCCTCAAAAATAATATGTGGGTGTAAAAATATAAAAAAAGTTAGAACGACGGGTTTTCGTACCCTATCCTCTGTGCGGGAGGCTAAATGGTTACCACTAGGCCATGCAGGCCACGAACCACGTCCCGCTAACTGCTACGAAACAAATGCCATTGATATTATTAAAAATCACATTTTTTATAATTGTAGGGTTAAATCGCTGTGGATCAAGGTGATTTTGTTAACAGTTCTTAGTAAAGTCTACCGGATGACTGTTTAAAATTTCAGCGCAATCTGTTCAGCGGTTCGGCTGATTTTCGACGTACAGACAGACAGAATCACAGAATGAGAGCCGTTCGAGTTTAATGGAGACACTCAGTCGCTCCGTCCCTCGTTTAATTATTCCCTACCATAGGCCTAGTAAAACAGATAAATGAAGTTCACCTTTTTTTTTATAGAAAATTACCTTTGTGTAGGCCTTCTTGCCGAAATGTGCAATACCTTTGTTCGAAGCTTGCAACACGTGTAGCCCTTTAACTTACCGGGTAATCAGCCATGTTCGCAGGAATGTCTGTCAGGAAGACTGCTGGCCACTACGCGTCTGCTCGCTGTTGTAGAGGGCAGAAGACTGCCGGCTGACTAGGTAGAAAGCCTACAAGAGTACGGTGATTACTATGTGAATAATAAGAAGCCACGTAACACCGGCTATACTCAACACAACATTGACAACATGCATTCAAGTGCGCAACGCATATAGATACTACTATACGCATAGGCTATACCAAGACTTTTGTTTACATGCAGATTAAACAATCGATTAACATAGTAACAATATTGAAGGACAATTGACAGTTGAACGTCATCCCAAGGTCTCTTTAGTTAAACGGTACAAAAAATGCTCATGATTTGACTTCTTTGCCACCTCAAGAACACAAGAATATGTATGATAATAATAATCTAGGGCCCGTTAGGGCGCCGCAGCCAAGCCGCGGTGCGCTACACACTCAAGAAACCTTTATACACCAAGCAGAGTTGGGGTGATTTCGAGGTGTTACCCAGCCGTCATGTAACGTGATGTGAACTTGAAAACTATCACAATCGAGGGGATTTAGGTACCTGAAACAACTCCCAAATTTTATTGGGGTACGACCATTCCTTCTTGGTGAAAAAATGGCTTGAAACATGCTCAAAATCACTTTAAGGATGTTAGCTACTCCTATTATTTGCTACTACTGCTACTACTGCTACGACATCTAATACGTCGGCCGCGATTCTGACCAGACGGGTGGGACTAAAATGTTCATATTTTCATGGACTTTAAGGTTATAGTATATAGTCCTTTTGAAAAAAAGTTGAAAAATTTTTGTTGGAAGGCTTCCAAAAAAAAGGTTTTAAAATAAGCCTTATACAATCAACAAGTAACCATAGTTACTTGACACTTGTTGACGGTATAAGCAGAGAAACGGGGGGAAAGTTGCGATACGTAAACAAATGGGCGGACATTTTAAATTTTGCTTCTATGTGTGAAATGAGAAAAGTTGTCATTATACTCTCTTAAAACAAGTCAGAACCGTCCCCTGACCTAGGCCCAGATGTAGAAAATTATTTATAATACAACAGTGTAGGTCTAAAGTTCCCTTTGGCTATGGACTAGATAAAAATTTTTACTTACATACATGTTTGGCAAGCCTAGCCAACCCTAGGCAGCACAACATAGTTCTGCACACAATACACACAAACACAATGTCGAAGCAAGGTGTCAAAATAATATGGGGCTTGCTCATCTGTTTGTTTACATAATTGCAACAATCAAATCATTTCACGCAACTCGTCTTTCGATTGGCCTGCGTTTATGAAGGCACTGCCATCTAGAATAAATATAGAACTTTTTCGAGCTCTTTGCTATACGCATATCTTTTTAAAGTGTCAACGAAAACGACTTCGTTTTCAAATTGCGTTTTCAACAGTCATCCCCACGAACTCAAGAATTGGGGTCCAGTCCTTATACCGTCGTTTATACCATGGTTATACCACCTATACCCAGGATGTACATGAATCCGGGTCTAGATATTTTACATCCTATATTGTTTTTGCTAATACCATAGAAATTAAATCAATTTTGATAAAATTATTATATTTTAACATATAATTTTGCAATGGAACTTGAAAAAGTAATGAGATCACACACATAACAAAAACTTGTAGAAATACAGCCAAACCTTACACACTCAAAAGAAATGAGATCTAAAAAAAGGGCCAAGTCATCTACCCTTCCACATTTGCGCATTCTTAATTCATAAACGTACAGTGTCCCCATAACAGCATCCTCGAAAGCTTGGCAAAATAAAATTTGCATTTTATTACGTTTTAATTAATTGGGAAAAAAGAATTTGGGATGAACTATTCGTTTAAATTAATAATCGCAAATTCTTTTTTGCCAAGCTTTTCGAGGATGCTGTTATGGGACACTGACGTTTATGAATTAAGAATGCGAAAATGTGGAAGGGTAGATGAGCTTGGCCCTTTTTTTAGATTTTCATTTCTTTTGAGTGTGTAAGGTTTGGCTGTATTTCTACAAGTTTTTGTTATGTGTGTTATTATTATGACAAAAACTACAACCGTATGCATAACAAAACCCAGCTGACTTGACAAAAAATAGCGAACTCACTTCAGAGGAAGTGAATGCATCAAGTGATCTAGTCAAAGACGAAACACTATCGAAAGTCGAGTGCCGCGTTTTGCCATCGTCCCTTTTTTCGTAGGGGGGGGGGGGGGTGCAAGTAGTGAACACAATATGTTTTTTCTAGTTCTGGTGTGACCCTCTTCGGTTGACGAACTATAGGTTTATTTATTTATTTATTTATTTATTTATTTAATGTCTATCCTATACAGTAAAAAAATGATTTACAAATGAGGAAAACAAAATTAATCTACTTTCATAAATGCAGATACAACAATGAACTTTGAAATAGTAATATTACAACAATGCATTAAATACTCAACAAATTTGATAAAAAATAAAAAGGATATTAAATGCAATTTATGAATGAATCGAATATATAAAAAAAGGGGGTGGGGAATGAAAAGAAACATATTAGAATGTTATTATTTGTGAAGGTACAGAAGAAACCATTGTAAACAACTTCGGATGACGGTGGCCTGTATTGAACCCATGACCTACTGGATCAGAGTATCACCTGTTACGCTTTAGCTACCTCTGTCAGGGCCTCTTATACACTTATCCTGGAAATTAAGGACGATACCATTTGACTTTGTAACTGGAAATTAAAATTGCACAACGTGACTGATTTTGGTTTTGTTAATTTAAATGTTTTTGCGTTTATTTATTTTAGGTTATCTTTTTCAGTTATCATAACTGGTATACAAAGGCAATAAAACCTCTACAATGTACCAATTAATCGCTGTTAGTATTAATTAAAGCGAATTTTTATACACGTAATTTAGATGTAAAATCAGTATGCCTATTTATTAACGAGAATTATTCAGGTTTGAAGAAATTCAGAAAAGATAATTTGTATATTGAAAATATTTTGGGTACATAAAGCTATATTCAACAACTTCGAATCAAATAACCAGACTTAATAATTTACTTCAGGTGGTACAATACGATGTCACTACATAACAGATGATTCAACATGCAAACAAATATAACATCGTGATGGATGAAATCCTCAAGTCAGATGAAGGTGACGTGAAGCTACGGATGTGAAGCAGGTTGCAAGCCAATTCGCGTAGTTCTGCGAATTGAACACTCAAATACCGATCTCAGCAGCTCACGAAGTACAGCTCATTCTGCCTTCACAGATCCTAGTCTACGCAAGTTATATTTAAAGTACAAGGTCGTCGCCCTTGTAGTAAGCAGGCCTATCAACATAATTATTCTACAGAGATAACAATTTTTAATTATTCATAGTACACAAATTACGAAGAAATATGAGGAGGAAACTTCAATAAATTATAAATTAAATTGTGTGTTTTACATAACGAAGATACAATGCCTAAGTTTACAGCATGCGTATAGGATGTCTAAATTTAGCGAGTGAACATTTCAAACCACGCATGCGCTCGTTCGTTCCTTCAAAGACGTCTAACGATGGAGATGAAGTGTGTAACATTGTATAATAAGAGGTAGTAATTAAATTATATTAAATTTTCATGGGAAGCCTGCCCAAGGTGCAATGTATATCCCTCTTCAGGTGTCGAACTATAATGTATATTGGAATTAGGACAATTTTGTGAAGGGATGTCCGAGGGCTGGTAAGATGATTCAATCCATTGCATTCTGAGGAAAACCTCGAGAAAAACTTTGAGTCAGGATCTCTGGTCTCGACGGGATTCGAACCGGGACCTCCCGAATCAGAGTCGCGAGCCAACACTGCATGTCGGTGATATGTACAAAACCTACCGTAATGTTATTTTCATTCAATGTTGACTTTCGTTCACACCATCCATCCATATAAATAAAATAGATTTAGTACGTGGGTTTCATGTAAAATTAATTTAATCCGCAACTAACAGCCCTGGTAATAGGGCTTTGCACGACCAACCATAACGTATCCTACCTTGTTCTTGGCAGCAGAACACCGCTAATGGTCCACGTCAGCGTCGGATGCTGCCGGTCCGCCACGCTCTGCGCTGCGACTGATGTGAGGAGAATCGATGCTCTCGCCGTCAGAGGAGGCGCCGGCCGGGTAGGCAACCCGCAGGCCAGGCGTCGCGTGCGGGAGGCGGACTACACTCTCGCAGGGGCTACCCTTCCCCGGAGATTGTTGTGCAGAAATAAATAACATTTTTAATTGAACCATTAAACTGACATTTTGTCGTTTTTTAAAGATGTTGTGCCAAGTGTTTAATTGTATTTTAATTTTAAAATTATATTATCATTTTATGGCAAATTAAAATAGATTGATTTCAATTAATCTTACGAAATGTTTTAGTTTCACCATTGAGTCCCAAATGGTTTCACTAACAAATAAAATATAGCACTTTTTTAACAAAAAGAAACTACCCGGGTTCAATATCAAGCTGAGATGGATTTTTTTATTTATTGATTCAATTACACCTCCACCAGGCTACAGGAGTATTTCCCGATAAATGAAACTGAAAAAAAATTATATTTTTGGATGAGCGAAGCAAAGACTTC
Source organism: Sweltsa coloradensis (assembly GCA_024449915.1). Taxonomy (NCBI): domain Eukaryota; kingdom Metazoa; phylum Arthropoda; class Insecta; order Plecoptera; family Chloroperlidae; genus Sweltsa; species Sweltsa coloradensis. The sequence continues at coordinate 15,868 of JAMZAV010007842.1, read as the reverse complement.
AATTTCACTGACCCCCAAAAAAAATTAGCTTTGGTGTTTTATTTTTGGTCTGTCTGTTTGTTTGCGCTCTACCCGGGCAAACGGCATATGCGATCTTAATGAAACTTGGGAGACCTTCAGTGGTGTATCCAAGAGGGGGGAGAGGGGGGAACCCCCCCCCCCCTTTTAAAAAAAAGTGTAAAGGAGAAAATAAAATAACTACAAATTACCATCTGACTAAAAGAGGATTTTAGTCGATACAAAGTTGGTTATTTTAATGCTTTAAAACGCACAGATTTTCACCAAAATTACCTTGAAATAGAACACTTTTAGATTAAAAACAGGATTTTAGTAGATAAAAAGTTGGTCATTGTGATGCTTTAAAACGCACAGATTTTCACCAAAATGACCTTGAAGGAGAAAAATTTCCTCCACTTAGCCTTCGGCACATCTATGAAATAATTGGTTCCCCCCCCCCCCTTTATGAATTCCTGGTTACGCCACTGGAGACCTTCGAAATCTTTGAACATTAGATCTGTCGAGTTTTTTGGTACAGTCGAAGAAATTACATTTCTCATGCTTATTGTACTTTTATGATTTTTATCCTATTTTTAATGCGATATTTTCGTGATATTTCGCTCGCGACCGGGCAAACGACTACTGAAACATGTATGGGAACGTTTGAAATCACTGGATTGAGACGTTTCATGATTTTGGGGATAATCAAAGAAACATTTCTCATAGAAATCGTGCTTTTACGATTTTCCCCATAATTTGTAATGTAATATTTTCGTGATTTTTGGTCCGATTTTGACCAAACGGGTGGGGTTAAAACGTTCATAATGATTTTTGGTATTAAGGTATAAATGGTGATGTATGCCTATTGAAACAAAAAGTTCAAAAAGTAAGCCAGAATTCCTAGAAATAAAGGTACAAATATAAGCCTTTTACAGGTGTAGTAACTTAGCTTATTCTAGAGTTGAGCGCATTCAGTTGTGTAAGCATTGTAGAATTATGTATTTTATTATTTGCTTTTAGAATACATAATAGTATTACATTTTCACAACGTATAGATATCAAATAAAGTGCAGTCTATATAAGAAAATAAAGTAAACATTCATATTTTTATAAGGCAATATAATAGTATATTTAAATATTTATCTTTCATGTATTACTAAATAATCTAATTTGGTAGACAATATATTTAAATATCTTGAATTTATATTCTAAAATACGATGGAATAATGTCAACGATTGGTATTTTGGATGGAGTTGGATCTTGTTCACGGACCCCCAATGAGAGCTATGAGCGCCTTCTTGTAGTCACCAGATGTTTCGCCCTGGAATCATAGGAAAAACACTGTTAGGAAATGCAAGCTAACGAAATTCATTTCAAGTTCTTGTCTGCAATCGTTTGCAGGATAGCTCGAAACATCTCATTCATGTTCAAGGCTGTGAGCTATTTAGTTGGAAGTACTGCTATTTTATACACTCCATAATGTCACACAGGAAAAAACTACAATCATTGTATAAATAAAGTTTATTATTAAATACTTACTGAATTGAACAATAAGAAATGGGCATAACTGTTATCTATCGTTCAAACTTCACAAATTGAATAATTATTTTCTATACTTTAGATTCAGTTTTCCAAAGTAATCCTCCTAATGACGGCGCCATCGACGAGTGATTAGTGGCCAACCAGAGAGCTTTATTTCTAAAACCCGATCTCTGATCTCTGGTTGGCAGAATAACTCAATGCTCTGACTCCAGCACAGGAAAAGTTACTACAAAACCACTTGACTTATAAAATCGTAATACACTATCTTGTTCAGCCAATAAATAGACTGTGAGGTAAGAGGCACGGTGCCAGTGACTGCTATTAGTCTACCACGTATAACCGACATAAAAATGACTATTAGCTGCTGCAGTGCCGTCTAAATGGTAATTTAAGTCAACTATACTTTTTGTCAAATCCAGGATGGTCGCCGACAATATGTAAACTTAAAGAAGAGAAGGTCCTTACTTTTGATCATGGCATAAAATGGCCATATCACCGATCCCAGACCACACACCCTCACACAAAGAGAGACCAATTGCCCGATTTCTTTGTAGAGAATTTGTCGATATCGATCATCTCAACAAATAATGATTGTAAACGTCACTGTTATCCAGTGTTGGGTCAGTTCTTTTTTAAAATGAACTTTTTAAAAGTTCAGTTCACAGCTCAAATAATGATCTTTTAAAAAGTTCAAGTTCTTTTAAAACCTAAAATTTTGAAAAGTTCAAGTTCGTCTAAAATATGAACTAAGTTCTTTTAAAAGTTCTTTTGTAAAAAAAACTCTATTTTATTAAAGGCTGGCGTAAAATGAAGAAAAACACGAGGAAAAACTTAAGGGGTGTTCGAGTACCAAACTACTCGCGAGTTTGAGTCTTACGAAAGTGTTGAGCTGTCTTTGATCGTGTTGATGATTTGTACTACATTCTCGTCGACCAGCTTGTAAAATTATGGCAGATACTTAGCATTTTAGGCTTTCAAGATTTTTTTCCGAATTAGTTGGCGTGCATCATTTTAACTTCGTGAATCGTACGTGACCTTGTCGTAAACAGCTGAACGTGCGTCAACGTAGACCTACGATGGAACATCGATTTGTTATTGTTTTTAAGCGTCGACGGCGGCGAGTCGACGGCTGCTCGACGCACGGAAAGAACTTTCAAATGAGCTTTCTAAAACTGAAAAGTTCGTTCTCAAAAAGAACTTTTAAAAGTTCAAGTTCATTCATTTAAAAAAGAGTAAGTTCACTGAAAAGTTCACAAAAAAAGAACGCGTTCACGAGAACGCGTTCTTTTTAAAAGTTCCTTCCCCAACACTGCTGTTATCAATGATACGGCTGAGCAGTGAGTAGGGTGGGAGGAGAGAGGTGAGAGCTCTGCATGGGTGTAATAAAATGATTTACAAAAATAATGACATGAATACAAGTTTATATATTGTTGGTGACTTCCTGATGATTGATCTGTCAAAAGGTTTGGTTGGTGCCGTAGATAACAACTAGCCACTGGCGTTATGTCTCTAACGACACTATCGACTCAATGGTTTGACCTTTGAGGGTGGTTCTCACCGTGACTGCGCTCTCGAGGGTCTTGTCGTAGAGTCTCTCGTATTCCCGCTTGATGGCGCCCAGATCGATCTCGCTGCGACTGACGATGATCCGGATGAGACGGGTGTCATCGGTGCCACCACCGGCCATGGAGTCGTGGAGCCGCTTGGCGAAGAACGCAGGTGGACACTGCACGCACTCCACTGTGACAAACAAACAAAAGTTGAGTTACACTTGGAACACCCAAGAAAAAATTTAAAATGCAGAACACCTGGGTGGAATCACTTTTGAAATCAGCATACTTGTGGGGGGGCTTGTTGTAGTTGGGTGATGCCGATGGGTGAATGTTTGGGAGATCATGTCTTTACGAACAAACAAGAAGATTATTAAATCCTCCAGTTTTACAAAATCCTTATTTAAAATATGACCTTTTTTAGAGAACAATTTAAATTTCAAATGATTTAATGAATGGTTTAAGAGAGCAGACATGCTACATTAAAAAAAAACACAAGATCTCCAAAATATGCCATTACATGTCAAACATGCTGTTGAAATAGAGTCGGTATTTTCAAAACTTCCAAGTTAATAATATTATTCGGAATTGTTGTTGAACCAACCTATGGCCAGCATCGCTTCCAGCAACTCCCCAGACATCTCATTCTTGAGCGCCTGCTCGATGGTTCGTCCAGACACGTTCTTGTATTCCTCGAAGATGAGTCGCAGCTGAGGGAAGCTCTCGTGAGCTAGGATCTTGTTGAACACCTCTTCGTCCGTGCCAGACTTCAGTTCACCTAGTAAGAGAATTAATGTTTTATCGAACTGACTGTTACACACATCATTTACCCAAAGTGGTGTATGTTGACCAACAAAGGGAGGGAAGGTAAGCTACAACACTCACCACAATGAAAACAAATCAATTACTTGTATTGTATTATATTGTATATATTTATTATAAGAAGTAAGTTGTAGAAGTGTGACTGTCGGTACAAAATTTGAAATTGTACCGTTTAACGAAATAAATTGTGCAACGCCAGAAACTACAGACAACCAGTTTCCCTTACAATCAGGTTGTAGATAAAGGAGTGTAGAACATATTATACAAAAAAACGCTGCTCAAAATTAAATTTTGAACTAGCCGGATTGATTTGGGAAGTTTGAATATAATTGTTGATTTTGAGGTTATGTCCCGTCAAAAAAAATATACAAAAAATAATCTACTATTTTATTAGGCCCCTCTTTCATTCTACTAACTTTTCAATATTATATTCTTATCATTAGGCATAACATTTAAGTATGTATTTTTGTCGTATTGCATGCAATCTTAAATATCAAAAAATTAATTGCTACACCTTATTACAAATGAATTAAATTCTCGACATTTGACTACTGGTTAGTGGTTACTAAGAAAAATGTGTTTTCACTTTTCAATACACCATTTTTTAAATCTTGAATAGGTGTTTCAATAATTTTACTTATCTTGTATTAATTGATTAACAATTTCTTAAATTCAAATAAATGTAAGTATTGCTACACATAGTAACTCCCGTAAACTCCAATTACAAATTTTACTGTTCAATTACGGTGGATTTTACGCATATACTTATATGTTTGTACTTAAGGTTGGTAGTGGTAACAAAATAATTTGTACTTCTACACAATCCTAAAAATCTGACCTACCTGCTTCGTACAGCTCGGTGGCTAACTGTACAGCAACATCAGAACTGGGCGGGGGCCTCGGTTTCCCTGCGTCCTGTAACCATACGGTCTCAAACCTCAGGGACGATAGTGTCATTGGTAAGACTGGGAAACATCAGGACCATACTGGGGAGATGGCATTGATATAAGAGGGATCGATTGATGAAGCAGAAATAATACTGTGATGCGCATATTATTATTGAGGGTCGAGTATATGAGACATGTAAAGAATCGATTTATAATACATTTCTTATGGTGTGTTGACTTGATTCAGGGGAGTGGGGGTAATTTTAAACTCATTGGTACTGGCGGTAAGGTGGCTGTATTTACATCGTGTGTTTAGCGAGTTTAGTGGTACGCAGTAAAGAAAGACAACTCTCTGGAATGCTGAACAAAAAGTAAAAAAAAAAAAAAAAAACATTTAAAGTAGTGTCGGTGAAGATGTGCTTACATAGGCCACTTCACAATTTCACATCTTTATCATACACACAAAATGATATATTGCAACTCTGATGATCACAATTTGTCACCACATACCAAAGGAAATGTAGAAGAAGAAAGGAAGATTACAGGAAGCTTTTTTTAAACATCGGCGGCCCAACCCAGCTCTTGTGTTGCCTGTTCCATGCGTTGCGTGTTTTCTATAATACCAGTCCAGTCTACTGATAAGACTAACCTCAACAAAGCCTAGCTACTGAGAAGAACAGCATCATACTTGTGGTTTTGAAAGATCAATGATTAAAAAATATGTTATTCTAGTTTATTGTTTGTAATAAAAACAACAACAAAGTGAAATGTGTGCAACTGTAGATAATTTAAATACTGTGTACATTATAAAGAGTTAGGCATTTAAAATATAAGGGTGTTACTGACCAAGAAATTAAAAACTTTCGACGACTTCATTATGACGCCATTACTATAATACTAATGAATGAAATGTACATAATTAATAATGTGATTTATATTTGAAACAAATTATTAAAGTGCATGTTTGTAAACCAAATTTAATGATTACAAGCATTAGCATTTACCATTTTTTAGCAAACGAGCGAAAAATAAACGTTTCTCATTGTTTTGCTACTTTTGTTCATAATGAAAACAGTTTTATCATGAGCTACGAGCTTATCTTCAAGAATAATGTTGTACAAAATTTGTCAAAAAAGAGTTAATGAAATTCTATTATTTTCTAATGGTTCATTTATTAATTAACTTTCCAAAATGCGAGGTTTAGGCAAAGGTTGCCCTTACATTGATGATTGTCATTGTGATGATCTGACTGTGGTCAAGACTAGGTATAACTTTAAGAAAATATATTCTTTTTGATATGGTTTATAAATTAGAGTTGATTCAACGTTTATCTTTTATCTTTTTAGTACAAACTCAAATTTGGAAATGCCGTAAAAAGGCTTAAACAAAATCAGCAATTACTTCTCTTTTAATATGTAGTAGCTAGAAAAATGTTGAGGCCAGCCATATAAGTGTAAGTTTTAGCATACGCACCTGTAAATCAGCCCTCTGCCAATGGCTATAAGGTTAGCAAACTGCAAAGTATATAGAGCGCAAACAACAAGAGTGTGCAACGCAACCCTTACCGGCCTCATACAGCTGTTGTGCCTGTTCTTTCGCTTTGTCGTGGTCAACTTCCGACCAGTCGTTCCGGACACCCTAGAGGCAGCGAGCACAAGAGATGCGTTAGCAACAGTTGGACTGATGTGACAACGCTCGACTATTTCTCTGCAGATTGTTTCGTGTAGTTAGAAAAAAATATTGTAGTAAGTTGTCGTGAGTAAGTTGAATTGTTTATTAGGCTATCCGAGTTCCAAAAATTATTGGTAATATTGATTCATTATAACTGAAATAATATTATGTTAATCATTGTACATCAAAAGTACTCCTTAATAAATATGATATTAAATGGAAAGCCCGTAGAAAATTTTGTGTTCTTACATTTTGATACCAAAATACTATTACCTACATTGTTAATGGAGTCAATAAGCTACTGAGTAAATAAACAAGGACATACACGTAGACAATATAAAGTAAACATGGATTTAGTTGTCTTCCTAAGGATTTTACATCTTCCAAAAGTATTATTTCGCATTCCCGTGCGTTTTAAATTCAAATATGTATTATATTTAAAAAAACTACAAACCATGTGTTTTCAGCTGCCTAAGAAAATGAGCAACAAATATTATTTATATTGTGTAGCAAGAGAATTAAGTCAAAATAATAAAATTTCCAAACTGTTTTAAACTTCCACCAAACAAAAATCATTACTAAGGCTAAAAGCATCTTCAATTTAGAGCAGATGAGCAGATGTAGGCACAAAAAAGCAGTGCAAAGCTTTTCAACAGAGCTTTATAAGAACATGCCAGATTATAAGCAAGAGGTGACAAAAAAGCTTCATGGTTGATCATGCTAGGACTTGGTATCATGCACCAAATAACTTGGCTCCAAGTTGTGTAAGTGTAAGCCATTGCCATTAGGTGACAATAAAAAGTAGAAAGAATATTCAAGATCTATCACAAGTTTCTGGATTGGTTTACATTTACAAATTACAACTAATTACAACCAAGCATTAAGAATTTGTACAAGTTCTGAATAAGAGGAACAAATTTTAACACAACTGTGATAGGGCACTAGTCAATGTATAAATCATTCTTAAAACATTACACCAATTTTACAAATCACAAACTATAAAGAATTACTTGTGAATGGTTTGTGTTATTAGTTATTATTACACTATAACTACAGTTGCTATTTTTCAGTATTCATTTAGCATCTGTTACATCATATTAACTAGGTACGTACTGAGGTATTTAGCACAGTTGGAAAAAATAACTCAATGTGGAAACAAAATGTGGTAGACAATAATATTTGTATTTTGAAAATAAACATATGTACAAAACACACGACAATATGGCAAGCTTATTTTCTTGTGCATGCAATTATTTAATGACCTGATAGGGTGTCTACTTATTTCAGGATACCTAATTCCCCAGCTGACTGTTTCACTTCCAGGATATCTAAGATTGAAAACCACACTGCACCTGGAATATTATTGATTTCATTGATACTATTTAGTGAGCTTTTGAATTTTTTTGGGGGAAATACGAAAATTCTAGTAATAAATAAATAAATAAAACAAACTTGTGAACAACTTCACTAACTTTCCCCCGACTTTTCCACATTTGTTTATAAACCCTGACTTTTCTATGTGTTCCAGACTTGTTGGCACCCTGCACAAGCTTAATCTGACTGTACCCAATGACGAGAGGCACACGGGGAATATTGAATTCATACATGAGAACAGATATGGCCATTAAAAATTTAGAATATAGCAAACTCGTGGAAAAAGCAACATTTCTTGCCACAGCTGTTCTGTTGATCTAATAATAACTTGCACTTACAATAACGATTAGGGTGAGAAGGCGTCGCATGTCCCCGGAAGTCTCGCTGCACATGTGCTCGGCGAGGGGGCGACCATACACTGGAACACACAAACAAACAAACAATGCAACAGGTGGTGTACACTCGACGCCTCGGCTAATTATACAGTACACTGGACACCTTCAGGTAAACAAGTGCTCTAGCCATGAGTGCCCACTGCTCTCACATGCAAGCTGTTGTCAGCAAGGGAGATTATTTCAATCATGAAGCATAACATGATGAATTTAAGAGGGTAGGGTATAGGACATACAGTTTAGGCAAATAACTGTTAGCTCGGCTGACTGACATTACAGTTGTTTGAAATTTTGCACAGTTGTCATGGAAGTGAAAATGAAGGGCTCTACATTTACACTTTTCTAGACATGATTTTAAATACATGTTAAAAGAAGTTGTTTGCTTAGGTATGAGGCCTAAATGGGTAGGATACTTACTGGGAACATGAATAGACATGTTTCAGTGGGGGGAAAAGTAACTGAAGGACGACAGCTTACCTTAAAAACGTTAGGTAGGTCGTACATACACAAATAGATGAGTAGACAAAGTTGCTGATACGTTTCGACCAACTTGTGGTCTTTATCACTCAGTGTGAGTAGAGATACCTCTACTGAGATACATAGAGATAGATAGAGTAGAGATACCTCTACTCACGCTGAGTGAAAAGACGACTAGTTGGTCGAATCGTATCAGCAACTTTGTCTACTCACCTATTTGTGTCTGTGCGACCTACCTAATGTTTTTAAGGTAAACTGTCGTCCTTCTGTACCTTTCCCCCTCTGAAACATGTTTATTCATGTTCCCAGTTTAAGTGTTTGTTTTTTTTAATATTGTAATAAGGTTCTAGTGTGAAAAATGCTTATCGGCTAGTTCTCCAATCTAATACTGTAATAAAGAATAAAATTTACCATATTCGTGAATTCTTTCTGAATAATAAACAACACACAATAAATAAAACACATTGCTAATCTACGACAATGAACGTCCATGAATCTTTTATCGACACCTTTGAACAGTTTTGTATACCGACATTGAATGTTTGACTGGTCGACCGAATAGCTATGTAAAATGCCAAATGTATCATAATTTCTATAGAACTTTTTACAGTAGGTATTTATCAAGTTAAACTATTGTTATTTATTAGTTCTCAAATGTGCACAAAAAAGTATATATATGCTATGGAATGGAATAGAATTTGGGTGCTATACCAGCGCCGAACTTTGATTCAATACTAGGTAGACGGTAAATATTTGACTTCCTCAATCGTTTACTGTAACTTTACCGATGAGACTGCAATTGAACGAAATGAAAACACCTGTTAGTTACTTACAGGTGACAAAAGCACTATGTTGTAATAATAAGAATCATTGCTTCATTTATCCTTATTCCAACTGACACAATGTACTTTAATGAAATGCTTAACTGCTGTATTATTCCTAATCCTACTCGTTGTTCGACAAGTCGACATAAAGTTATTCTTACATCTCTCATATGCCTCGACAATGAGCTGTACATCTTGCTTGCTCTTGCTGCACAAGATCTCCACCAAGGTGTGTTCGTCTGTCCCTAGACCGGCCATCGCCTTGTGCAGCTGCTTCGCCAGGTAGTCGTCAGGGGGCGTCATCAGCGCTAGTATCAGGTCCTCGAACTTCCCGCCAAGTTCACCCTTCAGGTCGTCAATCAGGTCCTGGAAACGAAACAAGTTTGTTCTTCAGGATTTTTGTGAAATTGTGTAAAATGCTGTAAGTGGGATTATAACGAGTTTTATTAATCTAAAGCTTCTTTTTTTTAAATCGTTTTATCGTAATTTATATTTTTACATTTTTAAAAATTACGAAATTTAATAATTATATTATTCCTCCCCTCTATTTTGTCAGTTGTTCGTGCTGAAAGCAATTTATACCTAAAACGATTACACTTATGTTTGCATTTATGGTATTTCGTACTTAAAACCAGTTTTGTATAGACACAAAAATATCAACAATTCTGATGAATCGTGAATATGCAAAAAAAGAAATTAAACCCACCCTTCCATACTCTTCGGTGAAGAACTTGGAGATCTGCTGCCGTTGCTCGTTGGAGCGTTGAGTGAGGATGTCGATGATGGCCTGCTCGTCGGTCCCGAAACCCTTCATGGCACCTCTAAGAGCGGTCCCGTCCTCAGCCGCACTGAATGGCGAGGCTGGGTAAACCGTGGGCTCCAGCTGGCGACAAAATTGAGAAAACAATTTAAACCTTGGATTCACGGCATCGCAAGTGTTCAAATCAAAAACTTTGCCATCGAAATTAGATTGATATTAAACCCCTACAGTAGTTAAATATCAATGCGAAATTATATCACGGAGAAACAATCGATAACGATTCCTATCATAGTGTATTACATTATTCAAAATCGTGAATTTTACTGCTGCACGTTATAATATCTAAGTGTTAACAGTCAGAAAAGATCACAGACATTGACTTTTTATTTAAAACACTTAATACCTACTTAAAACCCAATGTTTCGTAATTCTGAAACTGATAGCCATTTTCCTCTCGTTATAATATGTTTGATTACACAATTTATTTATTAAATCATCAACAAAATGTATCCAACCCGTCATAAGACGTATAATACATCAGTTTAATTAATCAAAGCTGATAGCGTTCGCTGGCTGTGGCTGAGTCATGATCATAAATGTAATATTATACTTATTAGTCATGGAAAGATGATAAGCACTCGTTGCATCATGTTTACTTTCACTACTATTCCCGCCTTGTTAGTAGTATGTAGGTCACCCTGGGACTCATTTGCATAATCACCCCTCCCCTCATTAGCATAAATTAGCATAAATTTGCATAATGACGTCATCGAATGTTCTGGAAGCCACGCCCCCCTCATTTGCATAATTAATTAATTAGCATAATTTTAATAACCTCATTTGCATAAATTTGCATAATGTCATCATTGAAAGTTCTAGAAAACCTAGACCCTCATTTGCATAATTTAAATTAACCTCATTAATAACTTAATTAATTATCTAATTTACATAATTAATTTTTGTCTAATTATCCCCCATGCCCCTAAGTACGTAGTCTACTCCTAGAGTATTTACCCGAGTCCCTCGGAGATGTTCACTCGACGGTGGCTAGCCAGAGACTGAGGCTGTTGTGTATTTGAATTGTGTTTAAATTACGAGCCATCAAGAGCTGCTACCTGGCGGCCGTCTCTAGAACTACCAGGCATCACAGACGAGACGCAATGGCTGACTGGTAGAATCACACTCATATTTACTGTACCAAGTAATTAATAAATAATACTGTCGTTAGAATCATATTCACGTGTAGACTATTTTATTATTCAATATTATAAACCCACGCGCAATATACGACATGGTGTCAAAAGTGGAACTAAGCTTAAAAGCTAGTAAACCTGTGTAAAGTGAACACGCGATTCTAGGCCTAAAACATGCCAATTCTCGCGCGAGTGAGCGACCTAAACATGGCCTCGCAATAAGCGTACGTGCTTGTATGCTCGCAAGTGAAGCAAATACAAGAAGTCAAGAAGACTAGAACTGAACAGTAAGTTAATACATCAACCATAAATTAAGATGGGGGAATTCAGAAAGCCACCAATACTCCAGATGGACGCATCTGCTTTGTCTAAATCTTGGACTGAGTGGAAGCAGATGTTTGACATTTTTATGACAGCAGCCGGTCATAAAGACAAACCAGACAAGGTTCAAGTCAGCATGTTTCTGAATCTCGTTGGTTTCGAAGCAGTTCGTGTTTACAATACGTTTGGATTAACAGACGCCACAGTGACATTAAATACACTGTTAAAAAAGTTTGACGAATATTGTCTACCAAAAAAGAACTTAGCAATTGAGTTACATAATTTTTTTCTCGTCACACAAAAGCCGGGAATGAGCTTCGATGAGTTCGTGACTGAGTTAAAAAACTGTGCAGCAACCTGTGAACTAGGAGATGTCTATGACAACATTCTAAGGGCTAGAATAATCTTTGGAATTAGCAACAAACAACTACAAGAGAGATTACTAAGTGAATCAAAGTTATCACTTGCTAGATGTATCGAACTGTGTCGCGCATCTGAAGTTAGTAAAAATCAAGTACAAACACTACATGAAGTAGGCGGGTCCATAAAGTCAGTACAGTCCGTACAAAAAGGAGGTACACGAAAACCTAACCTGAAAAAGTGGCAGAACCAAGATCAACCAGCAGTCCAGGCCAAGCAGAGTCAACAAGGAGGGGGTCAGCACAGCAGATATCAATCCACATCCGGGGTCTCCCAATCTACATTTGACTGTCGACGCTGTGGATACAATCATGCTTCGCGCAAGTGCCCAGCATACGGAAAAACTTGTAACCACTGCCAAGGGTCAAATCATTTCGCATCAGTGTGCAAGAAGAAAAGTGGTAAAGTATTGCATGCAGTTTCTCAAGAAGAGAATAACAACAATAATTCTGACAATGAAAATAGTTTCTTTGTAGGATCATTGTCTAGTGAGTCAAAAACACTTGAACAATGTTGGACTCAATCATTGGAGGTACACTCTAAGAAAATCAAGTTTAAACTAGACACGGGGGCAGAAGTGAATGTAATTCCTTCCAAACTCATAGACCAACTAGGGTTATCAGACAAAGTGACAGACACTAAAATAGTCCTTCTGTCATATGGAAACTTTAAAATTAAGCCTAAAGGCAAAATTGAGCTCGTTTGTTCAAAGAGCAACGAAGAGTCAGTAAAATTAAGTTTTGTAGTAGCAGACACAGATTCACTACCTATACTAGGATTAAAAGCATGTGTAGAACTAAACTTAATTTCTCGTGTTGGAACTGTCGCACAGCAGATAAATGCATGTCAGTCAAGTGATGAAAAAGCACATAAGTGTGTAGTGGAGAGTGTAAAGCCTTCACCTAAAATTGTGGTGGTTAAAACTAGCTTTCCATCCACAACTAACCTAACTAAGAATGAGTTGCTGGAAAATTATAAAGATGTTTTTCAGGGGTTAGGTCAATTTCCTAAAGAGTACAAAATAGAATTAAAACCTAATTCTGAGGGTGTAATACATCCACCTAGACGTATACCAATCATGTTAAAGCCCAGAGTGAAAGAAGCACTAGATAAGCTAGAAAATCAAGGTATAATAGAAAAAGTTGATACAGCTACTGACTGGGTGAACAATTTGGTAATTGTAGAAAAACCAAATGGGTCACTTAGGTTATGTCTAGATCCTATTGAGTTAAATAAGGCAATAAAAAGATGTCATCATATGTTACCAACTGCTGAAGATATAGCTATGAAAATGGCCGGAAAATCAGTTTTTTCTGTACTCGATCTCAAGGATGGGTTTTTTCAAATAAAAATAGACCCTGAAAGCTACTGCGCTATCAACTAGTTGTTACTCACGTTCCAGGAAAATTGATGTTCCTCGCAGACACGTTGTCGAGAGCGTATTTAATAGAACCAGTAACTTCAGACCCAGAAATGGATGTAGTAGTCCATGCTATCAGCAAGTATTTGCCTGTATCTAATGATCGTAGAGTAGCACTACAAGAAGCCACTAAAGATGACCAAGCCTTGCAAAATCTAATTAGATTAAACGCAGAAGGTTGGCCAGTTACAAAACATAAGTGTCCAGAAAATGTCAGAATTTATTGGCACAGAAAACATGACATTACCGTAGATGATGGTCTAGTTTTTGTTGAAAATAAACTCATAGTGCCTCTGTCTCAAAGACAGATAATTCTCAATGTAATCCATGAAAGCCATCAAGGCATTGCAAAGTCAAAAGCAATGATTCGACCAACATTGTATTGGCCGGGAATCAATGCTGACATAGAACAAACTGTTCTAAACTGTAGGGTATGTGAACAACATCGGGCTTACAATCAAAAAGAGCCTCTAATACCTCATCCTGTTCCAGAACGATGTTGGGAAACAGTGTGTTGTGACTATTTTGATCTAAATCATAAACAATACATAGTTGTTACTGATTACTATAGTAAGTGGTTGGAAATATTACAGGTAGAGTCAAAGACAGCACGCGAAACTATTCAGAAGCTTAAATCTTTATTTGCACGATTTGGCATACCAGATAAAATCATGTCAGACAACATGCCATTCGCGAGCAATGAGTTCAAAGCATTTGCAAGTGAGTGGGGCATAAAACTTAATCACGTCTAGCCCTCACTATCCGAAGTCGAACGGATTAGCTGAACGCTCAGTTCAGACGGCTAAGAGCATGATTAAAAAAATGGCAGAAGATGGAAAAGATATCCATGTAGCACTATTAAACTATAGAAACACTCCAGTAGCAGGACTTTCTATGTCACCTGCTCAGCTATTGCTGAATAGACGTCTAAAAACTAAGCTGCCGGTAACATTTCCACTATTAGAGTCTTCTCTTCCCGTTAATGTAAGAGAGGAGATAAAGAAAAAGCAAGCTATCATGAAAACTGTTCATGACCGAGGGGCAAGAGAGCTAAAGCCATTGTCACCAGGACAAAATGTTTGCATTAGAAAGAATAAGGAATGGCAACCTGCCATTGTAGTAGATAAGCATAGCGCACCTAGATCATATATAGTTAACACATCAGAAGGAAGTATGCTTAGGAGAAATAGAAGAGATATTCTTGAGTCAAGGCATACCATGGTTAACAATAATCATAATGATCAGTACTTTGATGTTGATGACAATCACGACAGCCTCACTGTTGAGCCAGAGATAGGTCCGGTCCTAAACCAACAAAGGTACTCACCTAGGCCCAGACGTGCTATCAGGCGTCCTATTAGATTTAATGATTACTGTTAGTATGTATCTTTAAAGTATTCTTTAATATTGTGAACATAGTAGACATTGTGATTCAGTTGAATATAAAATAACTTTGTATTTTCAATAACAGTGTACTACTGTAATTTAATTAATATTATAACATGTAATCTGGTGAATGCTAACTCAGAGGGGAGGTGTTGTGTATTTGAATTGTGTTTAAATTACGAGCCATCAAGAGCTGCTACCTGGCGGCCGTCTCTAGAACTACCAGGCATCACAGACGAGACGCAATGGCTGACTGGTAGAATCACACTCATATTTACTGTACCAAGTAATTAATAAATAATACTGTCGTTAGAATCATATTCACGTGTAGACTATTTTATTATTCAATATTATAAACCCACGCGCAATATACGACAGAGGCTCCCTGGTCAGTGCAGCCCCTAAGGTAGGGTATTTAGCCCCGCACTCTAGTGGCCAGTTAGTGTACTATTAATTATTGATTTTTGCGCACTAGCGCTCTCCAGTGGTAGATGCAGTAACTAATATTGATTTTTTATGGATTGTTCTGGAAGCTTGAGCATTTTAGGCCTTGGCTAACCTGAAGAGGGCAAATACTTTTCATTGACTTATTGATTTTTTATTAAGGATTTATTGATTTTTTGATTTATTGTTTTCATTGATTTAATAATAATAATTTTTCAACCGTAAGTGTCGTTCGGAGGCCTCTTGATAAACTAGGTGTAGATGGTTCGAGAACATTCTAGTACTAGTGTGCTTATCTCGCCTTAAAGCAAGTCCTGTGTGTGCCTGTATGTGCATGTTTCTTTATGTCTTTGTGTGTATACTGTGTTTAAGTGTTATTTATGATTT
>JAMZAV010007841.1:0-31610 GCA_024449915.1 Sweltsa coloradensis | reverse complement strand
CACCCAAAAAAACAATTTGAAAATAAAAAACCCAAAAAAAAAAATTTTCCCTTTTAAATTTTTAAATTTTTAAACCCCCCAAAAACCCCCAAAACAACCCCCAAAAACGTCAATGCTAGGAAATGTCATTTCTATCCCTTCAACATAAAAGGCTCAAATTGTTTTTAAAAAATCACTTTTGCTTGATTACAATTTTTGTGCATGGGTTTTAAGTTTTATTTAAATTTTGATTGGCACATCATAAAAATGAATAACAAATATAAAAACAATAATTTGCAAATTTTTTTCCCATTGGAGTAAATTTTATTAAATCTAAAATTCCATGACAAAGTGTAGGTAAATGTACATGAAACACCCTTTAAAAAAATCGGGGTTATTCGGACAAAGGGTTTCAGGAAATATTTGTTTCGTAATATGAAATGCGTGTTTAAAAAGATGGAGTAAGAACAATGATCGAAATTACTAACATAAAAAAGTATATTAAAATTTTCCCTTTTTAACATAATAAATATTTTTAAAAAAAATATATAAAATATAATATTTTTAAATTATATATAATATTTATATAAAAAAAAACTACGAAAATTATAATCAATATATATATATATATATATATTATATATATATATAATAATTTTACTTTAGCTTACGTTTTCTTGAAAAAGCTGATGCCGATCATGGTGAAGAAGGTTTCGTATACTTGGAGATGGATCAAGCGAAGGGTTTTTCCAAAACAGAATTTTTAAAAAGGCCCCCGGACGACAAACTACTCTGAAAAAAGAGGTAGATACATAAAAAAAAGGGAACTTTTCAACTGCATTTTTGCCATTTTAAAGGAGTAAAAAAACCGATAGGAAAAATTTTTGAAAACAAAGCATCAAAACAGTCTTTAACACTGACAGAAAGATAGGAGATTGTAAGAACATTAAGGACCACATTACCTAGAAGGGGATGGCGTGTATGAAATTTTTGTTTGGGGAATTTGGGCAAAGTATGGGGTCAAAAGGGAAAAAACATGTTTCCGAAAACAGGAACACAGGGTGCTGTTGGACAGGATAAAACATAAACCTTGTAAAAATTTTAAAGAAAGTGTATTTTTGGGTCCCTGGTCATTCTGGGTCTTAGGGTTAGAAGTAGCAGACAAAGTGCAAAATCAGCATGAAAAAAGACCCGCATAGACTGTAGCTAAATTTCTTCAGATTAAAAGAATTCGTAAACAAAAGCTTAAAGAGCAATGGCAATATTCCTAGAACAAGATAAAAAAAAGCAATAAATTGCGCCAAATCAAGAATAGCACAGCAGCATGGATCTCTTCACGTCGCTCCTCTCGCCGTAAAGAAGTGGTTCTGGCTCGTTTAAGAATCGGGCACACATACCTCACAAACGGATATCTCAACTCTCAATCTAAATAAACTCTTTACTAAAAAAACAACACAATCATTCAAAGACATAAATGAAATTATTAAATAGATTGCAACATATTGTGATGTGTCTTATTTGTATTAACTTTGTAACGCAAACTTAGAACTTAGAACAACCACAACTTCCCATAACTGCGCAACTGATTATAAAGGCGAACATTGCCTTGGTGGTTAAATCATTTTGCTTGGTTCTTTCATTGTCATAAGCCATATTAACGGACGACAATCTATAAATATCGTGAATAATTTTTTTGGCTCAAGCTTTAGTGGATCTCTCACAAACTTTAAGCTCCTGGGCCTCTGACACGAGATTAATAACACTGTGACGTCACCGCGTGTTGTTCTAAGCCAGGCGGTGTTGTTACCAACAAAGATTAGACGGTTTCAAGTAACTTCATTGACATTCCCTGTATATTTACCACATACATTAGAATCAACTATTGTCACTGTTATTAAATTTATCACGTTGGTCCGTGTGTCCGCTTCCATTGCAGAACATTCTCAGTCACAACCTTCTCGTGGTTTGGCCCGTGATAAGGGGAGTTTTACTCCCTTAAACTAATGGCGAGCTCTGGGTCGTCAACGGGGAACTTTCCCCTTCCCTTTGACTACCTCCTCGACGGCGACGACAATGACAACACGGACGGATGATGACACAGACGGAGACGACCACGACGTGGGGGAACCCCTGGCCTCCCCATACGCTTGTAGCTGGTTCTGACCAGCACAGGCCTGTCCACCCCTTGTCCCCCCGCGTCATCCCTTACGTCCCTCCCTTCGTCTCGATTAGCAAAGTTGCATAAATATGAGACGTAAAGCAATATCCAATCAAAACAGGCCTGTCCAACCCTAGTCCCCCCGCGTCATCCCTTACGTCCCTCCCTTCGTTCGTTTCGTTCTCTCCCTTTGTTTCTCTTTTTTGAGAAAATATATCCTTTTGGAATTTTTTCTCCCCCTATGGTACAATTTAAAAAAATAAAAACACACCAACGGTTACGAGGACGTCAAAAATGCACCCCCACAACTATACTAGACAAGTTGCAAGTTGCCTAACCAGACAGGGGCAATCAGTGGCTTGTTTAGATACAGTAATCTGGGGCGCGATTTTTGATAAAATTATCTTTTTTAGAGATTTTTTGGCCCCTTTAAGTCGTCTATATTGAATCTCGTCGAAATTCAAAACAACAATCCCTGCTGGGACTTTAGTTACAGAAAAAAAAAAGAAAAAAACAAACCCAGTTCACACTCCCTTCTTCAAGCACCCCGTCCAATGGGGCCCGTAATAAAATAGATTGAGTTGTTCCCCGTGCCTTAAAATTTCCCCGTAAAAGAAGCGTACTTTGTTGAACCTGGAGTGAGTTTTTTTAGATCCCGGGGCCCACAAAGGACGTTCATAGAGCGCAAAAAGCAGACCACGAAAAGGGTTTAATTTATTAACTTCTATCCTGTTCAGTTAAAAACAAATTGAACACTTTTAACTATTTGAAAAATAAATGCTGGTGGTATGTCCAAAATTTGGGTCGGCTGTGTCGTCGGTTTTTTCATAGTCCCTGGATGGCATTTGGTGCATTAACAGGGGTTATGGCCGAAGCATTGAGGACCTGAACTCATGTCGCACTAGAAAAAGAACAACATGTAGATGTAGAAAATGGTCTCTGATGACCTGTTCATTTTTCTCAAAAGGTTCTTTGGACATTATAAGGATTCACAAATATTCCTGCTTGCTTCAAGATTTGGCACAATTGTTACATGTACAGGAGCTTATTGTCTCCCCTAACACGTATTGTTCCTTGATGACGATTAGAGTGCATTAATTGTGCTAAGTTTACATTATGCAGTCATGCCGTGAGCAGTACAAGTTCAAGTAAATGAGTATTAAGGTCACGGGTAGCAATTAGCAAAATTCTGCGTTTGCGGGGGGGGGGTTCCTTTTTGTGCGCTCCCTTCACAGCGATCATCGAGATACACAGTAACTCCCGGTATCCCTTTAATTTTTCCTCTAGTATGCGCTGGACATTCAGCGGGGGCTCCATTCCAGCCAAAATCATTTATGTAACGATAAAGTGCTTAAAGAGTGTTAATCAGTGAGATTACTTTGAGAGAACCTCACTCACTTTGACTTGTAAGTATGCATTTTTGAGGTCAATTACTGAATAGTAATAACAGTTTACCCAGTTTGTTGACATCTCATCAAAGTCGGAAGAGGATAGCGTGCAAGTTCAGTGACCGGGTTCATTTTTTTTGAAATCCCCACACAACCGAAATTGGTGCGCAATTCCCTTGAGTACAACAACAAATAGGTGTGCTCACTCCAAATATCTCACAGTTCAAGGAATTCTTCTGCCGACCTGCTCATTTAACTCTTTTTCCATCTGCATCCCTCAGTGCGTAAGGTACAGGATAAGCTTTCTTAAAAACAGGGGTTGCGCCTGCTTTTAGTGTAATGTTAGCTTCGTAATTTTTTATTTCTCCGCGTCATCCCTTACGTCCCTCCCTTCGTCTCGATTAGCCAAGTTGCATAAATATGAAGAGTAAGCAATATCCAATCCAATCAAAACTTCTCCTTACGATACAAGATTGGGGTACTTAGACTTAATAAGTTGCACAATTTCATTGTGATTTTGGTTGTCAAACTCCTCTTTTTTTTTACATTCTGAAGTTAAAAAATTATGATTATCTATTCTATCTGTGACTATCTAACTATAGTCTCACTGACGACCTACAATTTTTATGGATTGCGACCAGTTAATTTTAATGACTTCGATCCAATTTCTACCTACACAGCTTTTTGTTTAGTGTGGGAATTGACTATAACATCGAGAGTTTGTATGCATAACACCTTCATTGACACATCTACAACTATTTTTCCAACCTATATTTAAATGTTCGCCACTCAATGTTTATGTTTTTTTTCGGTTTAACAGTGAAACATGAAGAGACGTTATCTTTGTTATCTGAAAACGTCATAATAGAAACTTCAGCGCATGTGTCAATTGCCATGCTTAGAGTTTGACTTTGAATTGCAACGCAATATGTATCAGCGATTAATCCGAAGATAATTTGTAAATTACTTTGATTGATCCGTATTTGAAGGATTCTCCTGACTATTGATTCAGAATCAGACGTCTAAAAAATTTCATTACTCGGATTACATTTATTTGTACGCTGTTTACCAAAGCTGAACTTAATCTGACTGTTGTGATGCGAAGTAGTACTGCGGGTCCCCGTGATGCACGCAGTTATGGTGACAAGTGCACCTCCGTCGATGTTTGACAGCCTTAGGTCTTCTTGCGTCGTCGACTGGTGTACGCCCACTGTGTTCGGCCGTGAATTCTTCACCCTGTAGCGTCCATACCGTCGGAGTCGACCTCTCTGCAGACGCTGCTACGTGTCCCCTACGGCCGCAGTTTCGGCATTCCCATCTTCTTGCTCTGCATACCTATGTCCATGGTTTGTGTACCCACACCTAACAGCCACTGGGTTTTCCGGACAGCTGATAGCAAGTACTGGCCCCTTCTAGTCCCGTGTCAGAAGGTGTGCTGAGACGTATGAGATCGCCTTCGAGCGCTGCACAAGTCCTTGCGCGGGAGGTATTAGCCTCTTGGTTGGACGAAGGCGGCCGGCGCGTGACACGAAACCATTTCGAACTTTTGCCAATGTTACAGCCAGGTCAAGAGGTAACAATTGCAGTTTGTATCTGTTGATGCGTTTGCTCCGTTATAACCCCACGTACGCGCGATGTGTTGGAGCTCGGAGACGATTGAGTCAAAAACACGCGACGTGTTGTTTTCGAGAGGGGCCGGAGGAAGCCAAACCGGAGTCGCTGCGTCAGAGTCAGATCACTTCGTTTGTTTACCGTTGCACGCAGAATATGTGTACAACCCTCACAGGTTTTTTTTGACTGGTCGTTGTGTGATGCATGGCTGTTTTTAACTCGTCGTATGCCTTGCCCTCAATACAGTAATTGATTGTAGATTTTGCTCCATAGTCCACCTGATTAATGTGGAACACGATCAAAATACAATTCGAAATAAAAACAGTATTTCATCACAAAGTGTCTGTTCTTCTTCTACGCGTCCACTTTAGTGTTGATGTGAAATAACAAAGATAAATCGGAATGTGCTGCGTAATTATCCTGGTCAAACATGCACTTGTTTTCTTAATAACTTTCTAAAGTTCTCATGAAAGTAATTTTTTTACAAAATTTAATTCCCATCAAAACATTTCATTTATGTATTCACTTCCATTTAAAAAATATTCTATTGATTTACTATCATCACCTTAATTTGGTTTTAAATTGTAAACTTAGAAAACGACATATCTCAAACAATCCACGGGCCTTCAAAATTCCAACTCGACATCTTCTCGCGGTTTTGGAGCCATTCGTGAAATAGGGGAGTTTTACTCCTGAAACTAATGGCGGGCTCTGGGTCGTCGTCGGGAAACCCCTTTACTTGCTACCTCCCTGACCGGCGACGACAAAGACAAACACGGACGGCTGATGACACAGACGGAGACGACCACGGGGACGTGGGGGAACCCCGCCCTCCCCATACTGCTTGTGGCTGGTTCTGACCAGACAGGGCCTGTCACCCCTTGTTCCCACGGTCATCCCAGTACGTCCCCTCCCTCGTCTCGATTAGACAAGTTGCAAAATATGGACGTAAGCAATAACCAATCAAAAATTCACACAATCCACAAATTATTTAATTAACTTTCAATATAATTTTCAGTAACAGGTGGGCAATAAAACCGCCCTAGTTCTCACGTCGAAATTTTACAACACGACTTACAAGTAATTGAGCTATTGGTGATGGTTTGTATCGAAAGTTCATCCTCACATTTCGGAATGTCAGGTCTTGTAATATCGTTCCCATCGCACCGTGTAATTTAGTTGACACCGAGCATGGCCACAAAAGCATTCTGGGTCTATATGGGGTTAAACGGTATTCCACCAAGACCTTTTTGACTTTGCCAGCCAAAGTTAGCCTTAGTAACGCCTCAAAGAAGAAAGTGACAAACCTAATATGAGTCGAATGATACGCCTCTTTATGCTTAATAATCCCATCTAGTATAATAATTGCTGGGCAAATATGGCACTGGAGACACAAGTTCTAATTAGCGACAGGTACAAGGATTAAAACCAAGACATAACAGGACAATTACCAAGTTTGCATCTGTTAAACAGACATTGCTCTCTTGTAAGGGCCCTTAAAAATCGCAAGAAACTTTTTAAGGTTTTGCAGCATTGATTTGAAGAAGTAGCATTTACTGGTGATTCAAAGTTTACAAACATAATCCCCCCCCTAATTATAGTTACCGTACCTTGAAAAAATTTTTCTGTGTTCGAATAATCTGCAAACTATAGCTCTAAGTTATATTTAAATTATCAATCAAAAAACGGGGTACAGACAAGATGTGCCGCCATTGTCAAAGCAGGCCAGTATATAATTTGAGTGATCAAAAAAGGGTGCAGCAACTACAATTATCTACGAAAATAAATATAAATGTTCGGTTCCAGATTGGTTAGGTTCCGGGTAGTAAAGTAGTAGTGAAGTAGCCTACCCGATTTTGGGTTCCGGTTCCAAATAGTCGTTCCCCGAAAAAAGAAAGAAAACATTTTTAAACAGCAATACCCAATAATAATCTTCCCTCCCATCTCAGAAGCCGCGATCACTAAAATAAGTAATTGCTCAATCATTTTAACTGAAAAATCAACCAACGGACAAAAAAGAAATGCCGTGATGCAAGTCTTGAACGAAAGGTCGAATTAATTCGTAAACAATAAACTCGAAGAGGCGTCGAATAAAAATACAATGCTACGGCAGAAGTACGGTAAAGGCATACACGATTGAAGTTTTGTCGTATTTCGATTGCGCTGCACCTATTTACAATACAAATGAGGTTACAATTAAGATTGCTCGAAATAATACCGAAAGTGAGAAAACTAAAAGGCTCCTATCCCAATTATATACAAAACAGGGTAACTTTGTTTGGACAGAATCTATAAAACCATCGCGTCAGTCTAAGGTCGTGTAATGTGTTTTTTATCAATAGTCGAACACTTGTCGTCAAACTCGGGAGAAACGATCACACATAGCGGTCGACACCCAAGCGAAACCTCATAGATGCATGCGCAGTCTGGAGTGCGCACGAGTGTGGAATAGCAGCGAATGTAGCGGCGTCGGCTAGCCGGAAATAAGCCGGAAATCTTGAAGCAGCACCTTCCACTCTCCTGAGAAGTCGTGACTTATTCGCGCGATTCAAACTACCCGGAAACCGGAACCCAACCAAAGTCGGTCCAAATGTCGAGCTTCAGTAAGGTACCTGCACACCCCTAAAAAAAATAGTTCTCCCTCAGAACAATGCTACCATGAAGGATGCGGCGAATGCGAGGCGGGCTAGCCTACCTGAAGGCAACTCCCTCGACTAATGTTGACTCCTATGTGTTTATCACTGATTCATCTTTCATTCCCCCCCGCGTCATCCCTTTACATCCTCCCTCGTCTCGATTAGCCAAGTGCCAAATAGAGACGTTAAGCAATATCCAATCAATCTTTCATCATGATTCATCTTTCCAAAAACGCATGTCACAAAAATGACATCGATGGATAAATCAGAGGGACTGACTACTTACAGCCTTTCAGTCTCAACCAGCTTTCCCGTATCGGACCCGGGACGGCGCGCAACAGGTATGTCTGCCCAAAGCAAAACAAGCTTTAGAGAGAATTTTTTTTTGAGACAGTTGTGAAAAAATACTCAGTAGAGATTTGACTTGGGAATCTACAGTGGGTAGAATGTAAAAGATTTCAGATTTTGTTTGCAGCATTAAAAATGTGATTCAAAAATAAAAAAAATAAAAAAATATATATCTATTTCACCCGCAGTCACATAACTAATAAGAAAAAGAATAAAAACGCAATACTTTAAATAAAAAATGATAGGCTAGATAGAAGTTAACCTAAGGGGGAAATAAGCAAAAAGAAAAAGGCACATCGTAAGACCTGGCATGTGTTTCATAGAAGATTACTCTTTTTATTAAGGTAATTTTTTGGAATATTTTTTTCACATCAATACAAATATTGTAACGGCATGGGGAGAGATGACTCGGTGATGTCCTCCCACACATTAGCCGGTTACTAACGCCTCCACCAAGAATGAGTTTTAAATAGGGATCATGCTAGGCCCTTTGATAGATTACTGCTGATTTAGAGAGGTAAACTGTCTCGTTTAAAATAGAGGTATGAAACTCTGTGGATCAGTGAGTATGATGTTTGAAGGAGAGGGACAAAACACTGAAGTAACCACATTTGTAATATTTATCAAGGAAAAACTTCATGTTTGTACACCACTTGGAGCTGGTTAGGTTACCTAGTATGTAGGGTGGCCTGAAGGACCCAAATCAGTTATTCTTCTAAATAAAGTTACTAAAATGACGTCCCTTACGTCCTAAGAATTACTCACGGTGATAGCCCTTCTACATATAATTATTTTAACAAAACATGGTAAGTTTTACATTTATAAGCACATAGTAAAAATATTGAATAACACTCACCTGATCCTTCTGACAATACACCACAGTAGGATCCACAGTTAGGATCAAGGATTTATCC
Organism: Sweltsa coloradensis; assembly: GCA_024449915.1. Classification (NCBI taxonomy): domain Eukaryota; kingdom Metazoa; phylum Arthropoda; class Insecta; order Plecoptera; family Chloroperlidae; genus Sweltsa; species Sweltsa coloradensis. Next base: position 22,576 of record JAMZAV010007841.1, on the reverse strand, counting down.
AGGAAAACCATATACATACTCTTACCCTCTTCCCACTTCTTTTCCATTCTTGCCACAAAGAAAAATATTAAGTTGAATTGTGGACCTCCCTTTCGAATCCATACTGTTCTTCCCTAAGCTCTGGTTCTTACATGTGGACGGATCTTCTATCCATTACCCTCTCATATATTTTTGCTCCTATCCCTTTTCGCTCTAATACATACCGCCATCTTTCAACTTTACTACAGGTGATATGGAAGGCAGTAATTGCCTCAACTGCCAGACCGTTTATTATTCGGTGGCGATATTAATGTTCAAATGTAGACTGGGGCTCAACGACATCAGGACCGTAGAGGCGATTTTGTGGCAGATTTCGTGCAGAACGCAAACGTTTCCTATTAAATTGACCAGTTGACACAGTTCACTTCTTACACTTGAAACCGTATCAGCAATAGATCTTGTGATGTGCACACCCCATCCTATCCCTGGACGGGGAGTTAATTACGTTGGGACGATCTTCCCGGTAGTGACCACTTGCCACTTGATGATACATTTCCCAAACAACGACCAGTGTTCCGCCCTAGAAAAACAACGATGGAAACTACATCAAGCTGATTGGGGAAAATATCAAGGACTGAGGGAGTCTGCCTTGCTTAAAGTAGACTCACTCTCTTTCGTGATTCCAACGAACTTCTGGCTGAGTTTGCCAATGTTTACTAGATGCAGCATACGTTGCCATACCATGAATGTGGTAAAACAGCATTCATCAGCCTGTTCCATGGTGGATCGAAGAATGCGCAGACGCAATTAAAGCCCGAAAAAGAGCTTACAGAAAATCAATACATACCTTATTCTGAGAACCTTGATCGCTTTAAACTGCTGAAGGCCAAAGCCCGATACATCATTAAACAGAGTAGACAAGAATTCGTGGAGGGGACTACGTCTCCAATATTACCCAACAATACATATTCCAGCACAGGTGGAAGAAGATTAAGTACTATTTGGCGGAGGACCAATAGCTTCTATTCCGGCATCCTTAACAATGGTGCGGCTTGGACTTCACAGCATGACATAGAGGCGGTGATTGCCAATTCACTTTGCTTCGTGAGCAGCAACGCTCGCTATGATGCAGTCTTTCTTCAACGGAAAACGAAGGGAAGAGAAAGAACAACGGCTTACATTGGCTTCGGACAATACTGAATGTTACAATCGGCCTTTCCGTTATGGGAATTGCGCAATGCCATCAACTCCTAAGGGAAAACGGCCGCGGGCGAAGACAAGCTTCACAAATGAAATGTTCTCCACCGATGACCCAATCTCTTGAGATTATTCGCTCTTCCTAAATTCGTTATGGTTATCGGACGGATTTCCTGGGACGCCTGGCGTAGGGCTATTTTAATACCCGCTTTGAAACCAGGTAAAGGACAAAAACCTTACCCGGCTCTTATCGACCCATATCTCTAATAGTGCTTTTGCAAATCGTTTGAGAGGATGGTCAATAAGCGCCTGATGTGACAATTGGAATCTCGTGGCTGCCTTACAAATGTTCAGGTGGATTTCGACAGCGACGGAGTTCAATCGACACCTCGTGCGTTTGGAAACCTTCACCAAGAAGGTTACGTGGCTAAACAGCACGTAATAGCTGTACTCTTTGACATAGGAGAAGCATATCGACACACACGTGGGCGCTTATGCCATACTACAACAAAACTTCACGAGTGGGATTTTAAAGGTCACTTGCCCATGGTTCATACAGAAACTTTCGCATGATAGAACATTTAAAGTACGGATAAATAACATTTTATCAGACCATATGAACTGCAACGGAGTTCCTCAGAATCTGTCCTTTCGGTTCCCTGTCGCAGTGCGCACAAACAGTGTCACCTCGTGCATACCTAAGTCCATCATGTCTTACCTATTCGTTTCTGACGACTGGGGATTTCTATAGGTCAGTCAACATTTCCGTTGCCAAACGGACATCTACAAGATGCATTGAACAAACATGGTGATTGGTGCCGAGCACGAGGCACAAAATTTTGTCGAAAAAACAAAATGCATTCACTTTTGTCGCAGTCGGATATGCAAAGTAGATCCCCCACGTCTTACCCTAAACGGTGTGCAACTTGAATTTAAACCACACGTCGCGTTCTTGGCTTGGAGTTTGGATGACTAAACTAAATGGAGATACCACGTCACAGAATTGGCGCAAAACGAGTGTATGTTGAAATTAAGGGCCTTCAAAGTCCAAATCGACACCTTTCGCGGTTTGGCCGTGAATAGGGTAGTTCACTCCTGAAACTAAATGGCGAGCTCGGGCGTCGTGGGAACCCTCCTTTGGCACTACCTCCCCGACGGCGAGACAAAGACAACACGTACGGATGATGACACAGGACGGAGACGACCAGGGACGTGGGGGAACCCCTGCCTTCCCCATAGCTTGTGGCCTGGTTCTGACCAGCAACAGGCTTTGTCCACCCCTTGTTCCCCCGCGTCATACCTTCCGTCCTCCCTTCGCTAGATTAGCCAAGTTGTATAACTATGAGACGTAAAGGCAATAATCCAATTCAAAAAAAAAAAAATCATCCTTAAAGTTCTAGTAACAACTTAATGGGCGGCGGATGGACATGTCTTTTGCGAATATATGGTTCAATGGTTAGGGTCTTAAGGACTATGCCTGTTGGGTCTACTCGTCGGCAGTGATTCCATCTTGAAAAACTTCTCGATACTGGTCCAACACAGTGGTCTACTGGCTGGACGCTGGGTGCAATTTTGGACGAGCCCCGTCCTCAGCTGTATGATGAGGCAGGAATGACCTCCCTGGCAGAAGACGAAATTACTTGTTTGGCAGATATGTATTGAAGATCCGGCAATGCGTAACACCACATATCATGACGCTCTATTTGATGAGAGATTTGTCCGTCACTTCAATACCAAACTTTGGGCGACCCTTCCAGTAGATGGACGTTGTAGACATCGTTTTAGAATTTTAATTTTGATGTACCCAAATTATTGAGTTTTCGTTTTGAGCCGAAACCTTAATGGCTCCTCCGAAACCTGAAAATTCGTTTCGACTTTGACCGATTTAATAAGCTCCACAAATCAGACGTTTAATTTTCCTAGTACTTTCAAGCTATTGTCACGAATACGTAGCTTTAAATTCATTGTCACCCTCTTCCCCCCCCCCCCCCCCCTCCCCCCCCCCCCCCCCCCCCCCCCCCCCCCCCCCCCCCCCTCCCCCCCTCTGCTGGATCTACAATGGCTCGAAAGGTTGGTTGCGGCTTACTATGTGGCGGCAGTAGTGTTACTTCAGACTTCATGACATGTGTTCTGTTTAATGCTGACAGTATGCCATACGAGAAGCTTCGAAATATATTATGAACAAAGATGTGAAGCTTCAGGTATGTTCAGATGTTAAGTGCACTTCATTCACTCCACGTCATGGTTCTTCATACTCACCATTTAGTATTGACATTCAGTTTCTCATGGAAAAAACTCAGCGAGAGGCTACAAAATCATGTTCTGCGGGTCCATGGTCATGTAGGTCTTGGCAACGAGGAGCTGACTGGCAGCAAAGCTGCAACGCAAAAAAGGGCTTCAAATTCCAACTCGACACTTTCTCGCGGTTGGCTCTGAATAGGGGTAGTTTCACTCCCTGAAAACTATGGCAAGCTCTGGGTCGTCGTCCGGGGAAACCTTCCCTTTGACTACCTCCCCGATGGCGACGACAAAGACAACACCTGACGGATGATGACACAGGGACGGAGACGACCCATGACGTGGGGAACCCCTTTCCTCCCCTACGCTTGTGACTGGTTCTGACCAGCACAGGCCTGTCACCCCTTGTCCTTGCATTCATCCCTTACGTCCCCTTCCCTTTCGTTCCTCGATTAGCCAAGTCGCATAAATATGAGACGTAAACGCATTATTTCCACCATTTCCACCACTGAACGCAAAAAGTCTACTGGATTTTGACCTCGTCCATGTTCCTGATGTCCACAGTGGGTTCAAGAACCATATGTTAAAATTAGGTCAGGGATTGTTGGAAGTGCCTTTGCAGAATATAAGCTGCGTCGTGTGTCCCTGTCTTCATGAAGGTGCGACACCCTTCTTCCATAACGTTCTCGTCGGAGGAGGTTGTAATGGCGCGAGTACGAATAGGGCACACACACCCACCCATGCTATCTTTTTACAGAGATAGATTGCTCCGATTTGCGACACGTGTGATGTGTTCTATCGTCAATTATTTGAGACTGACTGCTCTAAGTAGATGGTTTGAGACTCCAATTGAATTTAACCTATCATATGGAAAAAACATTTTCTATGAAAACAGTGAAAAAACTTATCACCATTTCTAACCTAAGCTAATCTGATCGATAAACTATGACATATCATATATATTAAAAATAAAAAAAATAAAAATCAGAAGATGTTGACTGCTGATTTATTATGACGACGTTGCAACTTTTTCCTGATTATGATTGAATGCTTATGATTTGGTTATTGGCATTTCTCATATGGACAACTTTAGCATGTATACCTTTTCCGATTTGACTGTCTACAAATATATCGACCTTGGCAATTCTTTTAATGACAATTGAATTTGAAAACACATTTAACATATAACCGTATTTTAAATTCATACATAAGTTAACTAAATATCTTGGAGGCGCGATAATCTTGCCGTTGAAGCGCCCTAAAATACTAATACTACTACTAATGTCCCCTGACTTTGTAAGGTGATTCCTCTGTAGGTATTTCATTCTTTCCGATCCCCCTTTTTAAATATGGGCACTATTAACTCCTCTTAACCAATCATTGGCACCTTATCTTTGTTCCCAGCCCCATTTCACAACCCTGTTACATCCAGTTAAACCCGTTGTCCGCCTGCCTTAATCCTTTCAACAGAAAAAACTAGTCAGCGTTCCTGGGCCTGTTCATTTTCATTCCTATATTGCGTGAGTACTTCCTCCTCGTTACAGGCCGTTCATCACAATTCATTGGTATTATCTCACTGTCGCCTCCACTTCATTGGGCCTTCAAAATTCCAACTCGACCTTTCTCGCGGTTTGGCCCGTGAATAGGAGAGTTTCACTCACTGAAAAACTAATGTGCGAGCTATTGGGTCGTCGTCGGGAAACCCCTTCCCTTTGGACTACCTCCCGACGGCGACCGACAAAGACAACAGGACGGATGATGACTCAGACGGAGAACGACACACGACGTGGGGAAACCTCTGCCCATCCCCATATGATGTGGCTGGTTCTGAAACAGCACAGGGGCCATCAAATTCAACTCGCAACTTCTCGTTGTTTGCCCGTGATGCAGGGGAGTTTTTCTCCCTGAAAACTAATGGACGAGCTCGTCAGGGCATCAATTCAAACTCGACACCTTCTCGCGGTTTGTCCGTGGAACAGGGGTGTTTCACTCCCTGAAAAACTAATGGCGAGCTCTGGGTCGTCGATCGGGGAACCCCTTCCCTTTGACTTACCTCCCGACGGCGACGACAAAGACGAACACGGACGCATGATGACACAGGACGAAGACGACCAAGACGTGGGGGGAACCCCTGCCCTCCCCATATGCTTCTGGTGGTTCTTACCAGCACAGGCCTGTCCACCAGTGTCCCCCGCGCACATCCACTTACGTCCCTCACTTCGTCGCGATTAGCCAAGTTGCATAAGTACGAGACGTAAAAAAATATCCAACAATCTGCCAAAACATTACATAAACTGCATGATGTGTCAAATTGTCTTTTCCACTTTTTTCTTCTCCGTACTTGCCCGGCCCTCTCTGCAACAAGAAACTCACCGTTCACACCCAGTATTACCCATCCTTCCCAACATCCTCTCTTCTTCCCATTATTGTCCTGTGGCTGATATCTAATGATGACCGAGGCGCAAAGAAGGTTAATGGACCTGGTTAAATTAAAGGCTATGACAGCAAGAAACTTGTCTGCAGTTTGCGTCGGTTGTATGCCCATCGCACGTGTGCGTTCCGTTAGCTTAGGTCGTCTCTCGTTGCCGGTGTTATAAGACGATTGCGCTTGTAGCATCCGACGTGAAACTGGCACTTTCCTACACGCGACTTGATTCTAAGGAAGGCTAATGCTTCCCCACATGCTTACCCCATGGGTGGACCTTATTTTACAAGGCCCATATACATGATTCAAATTAAATTACAAATCTTCCTTTTACAACAAAGTCTGTAGTATTTTGTGGGTCCCTGGTCATGGCGGATCTTAGGAAAGAAGTAGCAGTGAATGTGCAAATCAGCATGGAAAAGGACAGAATAGACTGTCAGCTATTCATCTTCAGATTTAAAAGCCATTTGGTAAAACAAGACAAGAACAAGACTTCGTATAGGCAACACACGCGGGATTACTCCGGATATCTTTTACCCAAAGGAAATGATTATTCCCAGTTGTGACGCAAGTGATTTTACCTTTCAGTTTAACCGTACATCATATGCTAGCAGAATGTCCAAATATGAGCCTTGCGCACGCAATTGATCTCTCCCAATATTATGAAAACTTCTATCATAATGATAAACGGCGACAAAAAATTCTAAATTTTACACATCGAAGTAATCTATCTAACAAAATTAAATTTGCACCATACAATTTTCTTTAAATTCTTTATTTCATATCCACATAAATACTTTCGTTTTGCTATTTTGTATCATCATCATTTCATTTTGTTATTATTATCACTTAAAACACAATCTAATCATCAAAACACACTATTAAATCATCTTCATCAACTTTATTATCCCAGCGGCGCATATGACTAACGGTTGAAGCGCCTAGTTCTTATGCGTCGTCGAGCTTGTCGGCGCATGGTCTCACTTTCATTTTAGAAGGTAGAGATCGGAAGAATCCTCACTTGATAATGTCATGTAAAGGTGTTCATCGTAAGACAGTAACAAGGATCTCAAATCTCGATCATTTTACGACCCGTACCCGGGTGGTTCTAACCAGCATGAGCCCTCCTCCCCCAATCCCCTAGGCTTACGTGGGGCCAATAGACTAACGGGGGCCATCAAGATTCCAACTCGCAACCTTCTCGTTGTTTGGCCGTATATAGGGAGTTCTTCGCCCTGAAACTAATGGGCGATCTCTGGGTTCGTCGTCGTAACCCCTTCCCTTGGACTACCTCCCCGACGGCCCGACGACAATGACAACACGGGACGGATGATGACACAAGGACAAAGACGACCACGAACGGTTGGGAAAAACCCCTGCCCTTCCATACGCTTGTTGCTGGTTCTGACCAGCATAGGTTTGTCCACCCTGTACCCCCCGCGTCATCCCTACGGCCTCCCTTTCGTCTCTAGTAGCCAAGTTGCAATAATATGAGACGTTAAAGCAATATCCACATATAATAAAATGACCTTACGGTGACGCGTCCTTAAATCCAAATAACAACAAAAACCGGGGTAGAATCTGGCCTTAGAGCCACGCTTTTGCTAATCGTAAAAAAGGCGGATTCAAGAGAAAAAAAAGTTCAAAGTCAGACTTGAGTATCTATACCCCCGAAAAACTAGAGGGCGAGCGGCCATCAAATTCCAATTCGACACCTTCTCACGGTTTGGCGTGATTAGGGGAGTTCTTCTCCCTGAAACTAATGGCGACTCTGGGTCGTCGTCGTAACAAACCCCTTTCCCTTTGGAACTACCTCCCCGCCGGCGACGACAATGACAACACGGACGCTGATGAAACAAGACGGAGACGACCACGGACGTGGAAATAGAACCTTTGCCCTCCACATATGCTTGTGGCTGGTTCTAAAAACCAGCACATGCCTGTCCACCCCTTGTCCCCCGCGTCATCCCATACGTCCCTCCCTTGTCTCGATTAGCTAGTGCACAAATATGGCGACTCACGGACCGTCGTGAGACAGGTTAGTTTTACCTACTGATGACAGGTGTTGCAACAGGTAAATTTCCTGCACCAGACGAGAGGAACTTGCAGTTCGGACATTTGTCATGCACTCGGTCGAGCGGCCGTTGGTGCGAGGCCACCATTCCGTGGGATTTTGCCGAAACGCCTCTTAGGCCGTATCCATCTTTAGACGTTATTACGGTGTAAAAACGTGGCCAAGATATCTTCAAGGAGTCCGTGAGTCAAAGCTTAGAGAATCTCTGTACTCTAGCTGAAAGAGGACCCACGATATAAGTGGTGCGACACCGGCTGCCTCGGCCGTCTGGCGGACGGGATCGCCGATTCGAGCCACCACGTGATCGCCGATTCGAGCCCACCAGGGCCATCAATTCCAACTCGCACACCTTCTCGTGGTAGGCCCGTGATTAGGGAGTTATCTCCCTGAAAAACTAATGTGCGAGACTCTGGGTCGTCGTCGGGGAAAAAACCATGCCCTTTGACTACCTCCCCTACGGCGACGACAAAGACAACAAGGACGGATGATGACACAGACGGCGACGACCACGACGTGGGGGAACCCCTGGCCCTCCCCATATGATTGTGGCTGGTTCTGACCAGCACAGGCCTGTCCACCCTTGTCCCCCCGCGTCACCTCTTAAGTCCTTTTCTTCGTCTCGATTAGCCAAGTCGCATAAATATGAGACGTTAAGCAATATCCAAATCAATTCCAGAATTGTAATCCATGTTTTGGATTTCCTATTTTTCACGTTTTTGGAAACTTATGTGGGGGGGCCTTGCAATGATATTTAAGTCTTATTTGTGCAACAATTACGGATATTCAATATAAAAAGTACATTATGAAATCCATTCAAAAATTTGGTAATGATATTACCAACCGTTCAGCAGAAATCATCAACACCTGTTTGCGCGCATTCGAGTTGTGGTCAAGCTCAGACGTACCTCTTAAGACAATATCTTATCAACAACATTAATACGTACAACTCAAACGGCTTGCTGTCACTTCATATTATGATCGATCCATCTTTCTTTATGAAAGGTGAAAGGCTGGAATTCTGCCTTGCAGGATCTCACACATGTGGCATTTTAACATCATGTTCACATTTAAGCTTCACACTTAACTGATGGGGTGAAGAAAATAATGCTGAGCTTGAAGGCCCCCCCAAGCGCAAGAAACGTGTTCTCGTACTCGCCTCTTTCCTTCACGCCACATGCCAACGACGTTGATACAGCGCCCACTCAACTATATGTCTTATACCATAACCTAAACATGAAATTAATCTCTTGCCAAGTCAACAATTTTTGGCCATACGGAATGGAACTTCTTAGAAAGAAATCGTAACCTCATCAAAACTCGGTGGGATATGTGACTGTGGACAGCTTAGGGGGCGTAGGCAGGAAGGACTAGCTAGCCTAGTTTGCACGTCAACCCATGTTTATTATACAAAGCCTAGCCTATGGATAATGTAGCTTGCCTTACGATTTTTGTGAATATGAAATTATAAATATCTATAGTGCTGCATGCGCTCCTTCGGGAAACTAGAAAACGCCATAAGCGCTATCTGGGTCATCTTTGCATCGCGGATAAATACGAAAACTTAAATAGTGGGCCTCGGAAATGAAAATAACGAGTCTAAGAAATCATTACATTGGATCCGTGTGATTGGCGATTAGGTCATGCTAGAAAACGGGCTGTAAAAGATAGAAGGCAAAGGGGCAAAGTTAGTGCGAGCCCCGGCGGCGAGCGGAAACTAGGTACAGTCGATAGTTATACCCAGTGTAGCGAATAGCTCGTGGTCTTGTGTGGCTCGTGGTCTTGTTGTTAGCGTATCGTTTCAATTGAAGAAGGTTTCCAGCGGTTCGATTCCCCGCCAAAGTCAGTAGTTTTTTAATGCTGATTGGACTTAGTCCATCAGTTCGTGTCTTAGGAGTTTGTAAAACGGTGAATTGGAGCCGCCCTAGCAACGAAGCACATAGTAAATTCAGAGTTGTTCTGAATCGGCCCTTGTGTATTCTGCGTTGATTCCGCGTGTGTTCGAACTGTCCATAACCACTGATTGCTATATTTCCTATTTAAAAAATTCTCGATCTTGGTTGGTTTCGCTCACTCGTCGATTGCGTCGGAGGAAACCTTCAAGTTGCTTAGTCGCTTGATTTAAAGTCCTCCACTGAAAATCAGTTATAGAACTGAGTGGATAGACTCTCTATAAAAATAAATTTATTTAATTTATTATTTATGTGTGTAAGAAATCTCTGGAGTGAGCTGGGAAAATAGGAAATTGTAAGCAGAAAACTGACGGTGCGATTTCTTGAGACGTTAGCAATATCCAATAATCTATGCTATAGACCTGCAGGTAGTAAGGGACTACACTTAGGACTAATCGGACAACAGCTAGGGGGTAACAGGAATTGATAATATTTTGTGCTCCAATCTGTTATGATGGTCTTCGAAAACAAACAATTTGTAAATGGTTTATGTTGGCGATCCGATTTTCCAACGCGGAAATAATTTTCGTTGATGTTCGTCATGCGAGAAAAGGTTAAGCTCATTATAAGAATGCGTGAGGTGAGAATTGGTAAAGGCAAGTGACCATTTAATAGGACTCAGCGTGCTGCAGGTTGTCACACATAGAACATGTCTGCACGCGAGTTCTGCTCGACTTAATGACGGGAGAACTGACTAGAAAACATCCTTGTCAATGTTTCGATGAATTCCATGACTAAAGCATCCAGAAAACCAGGTTCATTTTGTGTCAAATCAATACTCTCTTATATATTCAGAATTTGCCAAAAGTGTGTTGGTAAATAAAAAAATATAGTCAAAGTGGTGGGCAGGTTAATTAAATTTGGAATAGGATCGTATATCTCATACAAGTTTTAATTAAAATTTACAAATTCTCATAACTTGACTAATTTTCAATCTACTTTTCATTTATTTAGAAGGCGGTAGGGGTTTGACGCGTTAAACATTTATTTGATCGTGGATAGTTTTGCCCCCGAAGGGCCTATACCAAAACACGAAACATGGAGACGATCAGAATTGGGGTTAGATATTGGTATTTTACTGACATATTGTACCAAAATAGTTATTTTTCATTCTAGAACAGTATTTGTCTATCAAACTGAAATCGTAGTATTTCAATAACTTAGCAGTCCTTCTCCCTCCATGTATGTCTTTCTCCTGTTGTCAGGCTGTCTCTCTTCATCCACTGTAACATTTATTTAAACACTTAGTACTCACTGTATCTTTCTCTGTTTGTTTCTTTCTATTGTAAAATTAGTAACACTCTAGTGAACGGGAAGAAACAGTTGTAAGAAGGTCTAGATATAGAATATCACTTGACTCTCTTTAGGAAACAACAGCAAATGGCTGGAAAACAAGACAATAGCCAATGCAATAATGGAGCGTTTGCGGAAAGGTAGTAATATGGTTTGAGGGACTGATTGTTTGTCACCTGGCAGACGGCCAATTTGCATCTAGAAGAAAACTCTAAAATTTCAGGCGGTTATGTGACAATGGCTTGCGTTGAACTCTGGTCTTGAAAGTATTTTGAGTACACTTCTTCCTAATGTCGTTAAACTGCCCAACAAAAACTTCTGGATCATCACTCTGCATAATCTGAGCATGACTTGGTTCACATCAAATTGGAGGGATTGGCGACATTACAAGAGCGAGAAGAAGCTTTGATATTATCTCTTCGTATGAGTGTATTGAGGCAAAGGTAACACGTTTATGCACTTAATAAACTCGTGTACAGTTTTGATGAGTAGCACGGCATTAAAATTTCCAAACTCGACACCTTTCTCGCGGTTTGGGCCCGTGAATAGGGGAGTTTCACTCCCTGAACAACTATTGGCGAGCCTTGGGTCGCTCGTCGGGGAACCCATTACCTTGACTACCTCCCGACGGCGACGACAAAGACCAACACGGACGGAGGAATGACACAGACGGGAGACGACTACGACGTGGGGAAACCCCTGCCCTCCCCATAGCTGGTGGCTGGTTCTGACCAGCACAGGCCTGTCCACCCCTTGTCCCCCCGCGTCATCCCTTACGTCCCTCCCTTCGTCTCGATTAGCCAAGTTGCATAAATATGAGACGTAAAGCAATATCCAATCCAAAACAAACCCACTTGTAGGATATTTATAGCCTCCCATGTCTTGGATGTTGACTAAGTCCAATAAGGGTCTGGAATCTTTTCAGTTGAAATGTTATTTCGACATAAATCACACTACAGTTTGTCGGTGATTGCTTTAACAATGTAACCTCCAACTATTGCCTGGGAGGCGGACTCCATTCTCGCGGTTTGGCCCGTGAATAGGGGAGTTTCACTCCCTGAAACTAATGGCGAGCTCTGGGTCGTCATCGGGGAACCCCTTCCCTTTGACTACCTCCCCGACGGCGACGACAAAGACAACACGACGGATGATGACACAGGACGGAGACGACCACGACGTTGGGGAACCCCTGCCATCCCAATATGCTTGTGGCTGGTTCTGACCAGAACAGGCCTGTCGCCACCCCTGTCCCCCGCGTCATCACTTACGTCCTCCCTTCGTCTCGTTGCAAAGTTGCATAAATATGAGACGTAAGTAATAATCAATATCCAAGATTTCATTGTTGTGAATGGTGCATTATAAACAGGACTTACCCACCTTATCCAGGGACTATGGTGGCAAAGTCGGACAGGCCAGACAACTGTCGACATCATCATGAATTGTACAGGCATCACCATCACTTTCTTCGACGTCATTTTTATATCAGCAGCCAGCAATGCGCGGTGTGCAGCGGTGTGCAGGGTGGTATAAACTCGTCTAGCTGTTTCTTATTCTTGTCATTATTATAATATATCTGGTGTAAATTAAACAGTAAGAAGGCAATATAAAAAAACTATTAATAAATCTGATAAAATCAAAATCAAAACCACCAATTGAAATTCCTCGGTATCAACTAAAAAATACAAAAGTCGGCACACTTCAGACTTACCGGTTGACGCGCCCTAGGTCCTCGTGTCGTCTCATCTGCTAGTTCTTGTGCGTTGTGTTTTTTCTCTTCCACAGGTAGATCAAGAGGTAAGCGGCGATCGTGGTCTCTATGACTAAGAGAAATAAATAAGTTCATGGTAAGTTAAAGCATCAGTCAGTTTTATCACAAACAATACCTTCAATGCGTGATAGGAGTGAACTTGTGAAGGTTGAGGTTAAACTAACAAATCACCCTTAGTATTGCACGACCCCGTCTGGGCCCGGTAGAGTTTGGCCCAGAGCATGGCTCTGTGAGTGTAACATCGAGGAGAGAGGTTGAGTCCTATCGCAACGGAAGGCTGGCAAGTAGGGGAAATATTACTCCTCGAAGCTAGAGGCGAGCTCTGGCTGTGGTCTCTCCTGTCACTTGACTACCTCCACTGTAGACGATGACGAACCGCAAAGTGATAAACCACCCTTTCCTCTCCCTTACCCATGGCTGGTTCCATTTCGCAAACCTTATCTTGGTTTGGCCCATTATTAGGGAGTTTTACTCCCTTAAAATAATGGCGAGCTTAAGTCGTCGTCTGGGAACTTTACCCCTTCCCTATGACTACCTCCCTGACGGCGACGACCAAAGAAACACGGAGGATGAGGACACAAGACGGAGACGACCACGAGTGGGAACCCCTGCCCTCCCATACGCTTGTGGGCTGGTTCTGACCAGCACAGGCCTATCCACCCCTGTCCCGCGTCAAACCCTCTCGTCCCTCCCTTCGTCCTCGAATTAGCCAAGTTGCAAAAATATATGAGACATAAAGCAAATCCAACACAACCAAAATGATTTGTTCATCAGGAGTTTGGACCCCCCCAGGGGTTTTTTTTTTTTTTTTTAAAAGTTGCGAATGTTTTCGAAGAGAAATGAAACACCTAGGTTGTAATTGTGAAGTTCATAGTAATATTGTAAAGAATTATGACTAGGTTATTTTATTGTTTTTTCTAAAAACGGGTCAGATGTAAGCAGTTTTGTCACTTCAATTAGATCAAAGTTATTAAGCCATTGTACTGAGTTTGGAGACCAATAATGCTGACATGCGAGGGAGGACGTTTCGCCTGGGTTGAAGTGAGGTGCGTCTCCACTCGATGATTGACGAGGAAGAGATGGGAGGAGAACATTCATGCAGAAACTCAGTATAATAGACACTTCGTTTACATGCGAGTTAAAGAGTTTGCTTGTTGTCGTCAAGACTTTCCCCTTTTGCTTTGACTACTCCCCGCCGGCGACGACAATGGAACAAACACGGACAGATGATGACGCAGACGGAGACGGACCACGACGTGGAGAACCCCTGCACTCCCCATACGCTTGAGGCTGGTTTTGCTCGACAGGAAAAGTTTTGTGTGTTTTGCGTCTGCTCTGACCGATTGAATGTGGTTAATAACAATATCTTCAATTACTCTTTTTTAAAATCTCACTAAACGCATTCACAATATCCTAGGGTCATGAAGGAAATAACCATTTCATTCTTGATTCCCTATGTACAGCTTTAATTATGAGGTATTCAACGACGGATTACAACCTATCTTAGCCAAGTTGCATAAATATGAGACGGTAAATCAATATCCAATCAATCACCTATTGGGGTCCAGCGCGCAGGCCTGATTTTGGGTCCCATTTGCAGCGGCGGACCTATTACAACTAAATGGGGGGTGGAGCCCTCCATATTTAAGCCGGCAGGCGAATTTGTTTGTAGTAAGGTAGTTAGACTGCATTTGGTGCGTTTTAGAAATAAAATAGGACTGCAATTCGAACCAATGTTGTTTGTTGTGCGTCAATTGTTTTGCCGTCATCTCGAACTAAACGGTCGAAAGGAGAAGTTCTTCACATAGTGACCGGTGCCTTTTGAGGGGGCACTCATGCACATTTCCCTCCTCTCGGACCATCAAAATCCAACTCGGAACTTTCGTGGTTGGACTGTGAAAGGGGAGTTTCTTCATCCCTGAAATAATGTCGGCTCTGGGTCGTCGTCGGGGAAACCCCTTCCTTGACTACTCCCCGACCGGCGACGACAATGACAACACGGACGGATGATGACTCAAGACGGAGACGACCACGGCGTGAGGGAACCTTTGGCCCATCCCCATACACTTGTGGCTGGTTCTGACCAAGCACAGGCCTGTCCACCCCTTGCCCCCCACGTTCATCCCTGACGTCCCTCCCTTCGTATAGATTAGCCAAGTTGCTATAAATATGAGACTTTAAGACAATTATCCAATCAATCAATGATCAATCTTTCATTAATCACAAATCTTTCTCCATTTTCAATCTTTTTCATCTTATCTTATCATCAGTGCTGGCCCCAGGCTGTCCACCCATTGTCCCCGCGTTCATCCCTAGTCCCACCCTTTTTCTCGATTAGAACTAGTTGCATAAATATGAGACGTTAAGCAATACCAATCCCTTAGTGACCAAACGCTCTCCGCCGTGTTTGCCGTGCGTGCGACCTGTGTCGGTGGAAATG
Organism: Sweltsa coloradensis; assembly: GCA_024449915.1. Taxonomy (NCBI): domain Eukaryota; kingdom Metazoa; phylum Arthropoda; class Insecta; order Plecoptera; family Chloroperlidae; genus Sweltsa; species Sweltsa coloradensis. The sequence continues at coordinate 7,213 of JAMZAV010007841.1, read as the reverse complement.
ATATCCTGCTGCTGAGAGAAGTGCAACTTGAGGTTGTATGGACCAAAAACGCAGCTTTGGCCCCTGTTTCATGGGCAAACAAATTCCAACTCGCAACATTCTCTGGTGTTTGCCCGTGATTAGGAGTTTTTCTCCTGAAACTAAATGGCGAGCTCTGGGTCGTAATCGGGGAACTTTACCCTTCCCTTGGGATAATCCCGACGGCGACGACAAAGACAACACGGATAGATGATGACACTGACGGAGACGTTCATGGGGACGTGGGGAACTCCTGCCCTCCCCATTACGCCTGTGGGCTGGTTCTGACAGAACAGCCTGCCCCCACCCCCTATCCTTTCGCGTCATCTTTACGTCCCTCCCTCGTCGCGATTAGCAATTTGCATAAATATGAGACGTTAAGCCACATCCAATCAAAACCCTGCTTCATCTAGACGTGTGGTAAGGTTAGGCCCGACCTGTATCAATCGGCAAGTGCGATTTTGTTGCACACATTGGTTACATTGGGTTGGGTTGGGGAACTCTGCCCCTGGTCCTGCTGACGTTCAAAACGAATGATCAAACGCCTATCCCCCAAATCCTCAAAACAATTCATTCTCACCACCCTAAACCGCATCTGGTAGAAGAGCATTCTACTCCTGGAGGGGAAGCCATAGCAATCTCTATACGGAAACCAGGAAAAGACAAAGACCAACTTAAAACTATCGACCCAATTCACCACGAGTGCCTGTGTAAGCTTCGTCGAAACGTATGATCATAAAAGATTAATGTGGGATTTTGCGAGATCGCAAGCTGCTTTGTCCCAGAAACAATCTGGCTTTCGACAAGGACGATCAGTTCATGATACCTGTCAGGTTGAAGGGTATATACGAGATGCATTTTACTAACAACACGTAGTGGCCATTTTCTTTGATTAGAAAAGGCTTATGATACGGCATGGAGATAATGGCATTTTAAAAACTTTACTACTGGGGCTTTAAAGGGCCACCTTTTGCCAATTTTATTTCAAACTTTTTATCGAAGATGTTTTAGAGTTCGAATTGGAAATATTTTTATTCTAAGACCTTTTATCAAGAGAACGGAGTTCCACAAGGATCAGTTTTAAGTGTGTATGTTTGCTATAATCTATCAACAGTAATACCCTCACATATAAAAAGCCAGTAAAAATCATCACTTTTTGTAGATTGATTTTCCATTTACTTCCGAGCTTCGTATTGAGTTCTATTGAACGTCAAACTACAAACTAAACATAAAGCGCCTTGAGAGATGGTCAGCTGAAAAATGGATATAAAATTCTCAATCACTAAAACCACGTGTGCTATTTAGCCTTCGGCGTGGATTATTCCTTAATCCCGACCTGCCACATGGGAAGCCATGCTTACCAATTGCCGAAATTGCCCGATTTTTGGGAATGTTATTGTATAAAAAGTTATCGTGGAAGCCCCATATCCAGCAGTACGAACCAAGTGTTTTAAAAGCTTAAACTATATACGAGTGCTAAGCAATTTACAAAATTGGGGAGCTGATCGCACTACCTTTTACATCTATATCGCTCCATCTTCGCCTCCAAGTTAGATTTTTGCAGTTTTAGTATGATTCGGGTCTAGGACCTTCTTATATTAAGACTTTGGAACAGTTCAACCACACCGGATAAGACTATCCACAGGAGATTTCGTACGAGCCCTATTCCAAGTCTTCTATGTTGAGTCTGCAGAACCATCTTTGTCCTCTAGAAGAAAGTACCTAATGCTAATTATATTAGCATCATTAAAAGGTTTATCCACCTACAAACCCCAGCCTATAAAGCAGTTTTGACTCCATTTCAAAACGGTATGAAAGTTCACCATGAAGCCTAAAGACCAGTGGGCATCCGCTCCCGGAATTACTGCAAGCCTTACACATAACATTCCCTGTTTTTACAATCAAATGGGCAATCCCACTTGGACACTTAATAAACCATGTTGCTATAAACACAGCTGAAAAAAATAAAAAAAGGCAACCACATCAACACACACAATATCAAGCACTTTTCAACGAAATCGATACAACTACAAAGATTTCAACAATATTTTTACGTGACGGTTCCAAAAAACTAACAATACAGTTGGCTCTGCCCTTTACAACGGATGGAGCAAAACTTCAGTTTTAAAATCCATTCCATATACAGCGTCGACAATGCAGAACTGTTTGCAATTCTACAATGCCTCCTGTTTGCCCTTGAATACAAGGACTCCAAATTCTTAGTGGCACGGTTTCTTTAAGTTCCCTGGAGGCTCTTTTTTTGCCAAATTTACACACACACCCATTAGTTAGTAAAATTACACCTTATACTGAACAAACTTGGTGCAAAACAAAAATCAATAGTTTTTTGTTGGGTGCCAGGCCATTCGGGGTATTTTAGGAAAAGATTCGCGACAAAGTGCCAAAGAAGCTTGTAACAAAGAACAAATTGATGCCAATTAGTCGTAACGCCTGATCTTAAAGCATTATTTAAACTTAAACTTAAAGGAAAGGGTGCGAAGAATGGCATACCATGCAAAATAATAAGCTTCGCGAAAAAAAGGCAAGTCACACCCTTGGATCTCTTCAAGGCGCTCTTTTGACGCGAAGAGGTTGTTCTGACCCGTCTACGCATTGGACACCCAATCTCACTCACTGGTATACCTTTTAAAAGGTGAAGCACCCACCACCTGTGAGCAGAGTGGTGAGATTTTAACTGTTAAGCACATTTTAGTAGAATGTCCTCACCAATGGACGAGAGTATGATTTAAAATAAACCTAATTTAAAGAAAATTTTATATGCTGAATCTGAGAACATAACCAATGTTTTTAAATACATGAATCAACCACAGCTGTACATAGGATTTAAAAATAAAACATGCCATTATAATAAGAGAATACGGGCATTGATAACCCTTAGTGTGTGGTTACGCAAAACCCAAAAACTAACTAACTAACCAATTTGAAAATTCGTATTTATTTACATTCAGAAAATTCGATGGGCACTGAAACTTTACTGTTTTGAGCTTGGAAAAACCCCAATAAACTAACCTTCAAAGCTCCAGCTCGAAACTTCTCGCGGTTTGGCCCGTGAATAGGGGAGGTTCACTCCCTGAAACTAATGGCGAGCTCTTTCGTCTCGATTAGCAAGTTGATAAATATGAGGACATAAAGCAATATTCAATTAAATCCTGGGTCGTCGTCGGGGAACCTTCCTTGATACTCCCCGACGGCGACGACAAAGACAACACAGATGGAAGATGACACAGACGGAGACGACCACGACGTGGGGGAACCCCTGCCCTCCCCATACGCTTGTGGCTGGTTCTGACCAGCACAGGCCTGTCCACCCCTTGACCCCCGCGTCATCCCTTACGTCCCTCCCTTCGTCTCGATTAGCCAATTTGCATAAATATGAGACGTTAAGCAATATCCAATCAATCAATCACTAACTTACTAATTGGCGTAAGTGATTTTTGATTTGCATTTTGATATGATTATTTTTTCGTTGTCAACCAGGTTTAGAGTTTTTTTTTTTTGTTTTTTTTTATTGCAATATATGTTATTAATGGGCTGACTATTACTTTTTTTTAATCGGAGAGTAAGCTTTCTATAAACTCTCTAGGTGACCTATGTCCACTTGACTATTTTACGACCATCACTTATCATTAAGTCTCGTTGTTGCAAGAATGTACAGTTTTTGAGATCCATAGAGTCTAACACATTCACAACATCTATATTACAAGGTTACATTTAGCGAGATCAAGATTTGTTTGAGCTTGTTGCTGGAATGAATTTTGTCAAGAATGTCTATTGGCTCCGGGCAGTAAGGGTTCTTTGGTCCGGCTCCAAACTCGCAACCTTCTCGGGGTTTTTTGCTAGTTACTAGGTAAGTTTTTCTCCCTGAAACTAATGGCGAGCTCTGAGTCGTCGTCGGGAACTTTCCCCTTCCCTTTGACTACCTCCCCGACGGCGACGACATTGACAACACGGACGGATGATGACACAGACGGAGACGACCACGACGTGGGGGAACCCCTGCCCTCAGAATACGCTTGTGGCTGGTGGAATGTATTTGTCTTTTATTAGAGAAGACAGCAAAATATAAACAGTACTATACAAAAAAAATCATCGGGCACATAACATTTGTGTCGTTTGCCCGAAATCCCTAATATGTTATAATTAACTTACTTTTAACACTCATTTTGAAAGACATCTTGTACTAATAAAGTGATGCAAAAGTACTAATTTTTCATACGATGATATATTTTGTTATTTGTTTATTTATTTACTCACATAATGCGATAGACTCTTTTATATATTTTCTTGCCCATCCAATTCCAACTCGCAACCTACTCGTGGTTTGGCCCGTGATAAGGGGATCTGTTTCTCCCTGAAACTAATGGCGAGTTCTGGGTCGTCGTCGGGGAACTTTCCCCTCCCTTTGACTACCTCTTCGACGGCGACGACAAGAACAACAAGGACGAATGATGATACAGACGGAGACGATCACGACGTGGGGGAACCCTGCTCTCCCCATAGGGCCTACATAATCCATAGTGAGGCCAGGTCTAAAGTTAATCATATCTGGTCTGTAGACTAGGCCGAGCCTAGTATTGTTTGAAATGTTAACTGGATTTAAGCCTAGGGCCTACCTGTCTTGTTTTCAAACAATGTTTGAAGTAAGTGACAACTTGCCCCGGTATGGGCGAGACAACGTGACCCAAAACACATGTGATTGCAATGTGAAGTGTTTATCCCACAATTATATTTTATTTGGTATTGATTTTTTTTAAGGTTGATAACGACTCTTCTCGCGGTTTGGCCCGTGAATAGGGGAGTTTTACTCCCTGAAAACTAATGGCGAGCTCTGGGTCGTGGTCGGGGAACCCCTTCCTTTGACTTCCTCCCCGACGGCGACGACATGACAACACTGACGGATGATGACACAGACGAAGACGACCACGACGTGGGGGAACCCATGCCCTCCCCATGTGCTTGTGGCTGGTTCATGGTTCTGACCAGCACAGGCCTGTCCACCCCTTGTCCCCCGCGTCATCCCTTACGTCCCTCCTTCGTCTCGATTAGCCAAGTTGCATAAATATGAGACGTAAAGCAATATTCAATCATTCATTCAATCAAATCCAGCAGCAAAAGTCTGGAGTAAGATTTAAAATATTTCAGGCAGGAAACACTTCAGTAGCCCCTCTGGACTACTTATAAATTCTCGATTATTACCACACAGCATGATATTGCAGACGCACTGGTGAATATTACGCCAGCGTATCTGGCTCGGACAATTACACCAAACAATTCCGTTGCTTGAAGTTACAAGCAGAAAGCATCGATTTACAATTCTCCTCATTGGGTACAAAAACATATAACCATCCATTTTTAGATTGGGAATTTATGTCCTCACTAAAACAATTAAAAAATTCTGCACCTGGTCCAGATTACATCCACAATGAGATGATAAAGCACCTGCCACCATGTTCTCTCAAATATATTCCCAATATGTTTAATAGCATCTGGTTAGAGGAAACTTTCAAGAACCATATGTTGAAACTAGGTCAGGATTGTTGGAATGCTTTGCAGAATAATAATCTGCGCCGTGTGATGCCCTGTCTTTCACTAAAAGTACGACACCCTTCTTCCATACTTTCTCGTCGTGAGGAGGTTGTATTGGCGCGAGTACGAATAGGGCACACCCACCTCACCCATGCCTATCTTTTTACCAGAGATAAGATTGCTCCGATTTGCGACACGTGTGATGTGTTGCTATCCGTTCATCATTTGTTGACTGACTGCTCTAAGTATGATGGTTGAGACTCCAAATTCCAACTCGACACCTTCTCGCGGTTTGGCCCGTGAATAGGGAGTTTCACTCCCTAAAACTAATGGCGAGCTCTGGGTCGTCGTCGGGAAACCCTTCCCTTTGACTACTTTCCCGACGGCGACGACAAAGACAACACGGACGGATGATGACACAGACGGAGACGACCAACGACGTGGGGTAACCCTGCCCTCCCCATATGCTTGTGGCTGGTTCTGACCAGCACGGGCCTGTCCACCCCTTGTCCCCCCGCGTCATCCCTTACGTCCCTCCCTTCGTCTCGATTAGCCAAGTCGCATAAATATGAGACGTAAAGCAATATCCAATCAAAATGAACGATCGTTCGCCCGAACGATCGAAAGCTTTACGGGTGATCATGTACTAACGATCGTTCGAGGTCTCGATCGTTCACTAGTATCGTTAGACTTTCGCAGTGCACCACATACTCGGCTGTGGCGAGCCCCGTTACAAGAAGTAAATGTCCACGAAATAACAATTCTTACACAAAAGCCGGGTCCAAGACTGTTTTAATAATTATTTTATTGTAGCACGCATCCATATTGACGATCAAAACATGATAAAATGTGTTTATATACTTCAGCTAACTGTGTACAAGTAGGCAGCTAGCGGGGCAAGACCCACCCGGCCCGCGTGGCCTAGTGGTAAGCATTTAGCCTTCTGCACGGAGGGTTGGGGTTCGATCCCCGTTTGTTCAAACTTTTTTATATTTTCACACCTACATATTATTTTTGAGGATGTTAAATAGGAAATAAAAATGAGGTGATTTTATTTTATCTGGAAATTTGTTTATGTTTCACGCTAATAATACGTTTTGAAAGGCACGCGATTCGCATTTTGAATGTTACTTTAATTTAAAATAATTCAGAGTGAGTTCCAGTTTAAATGGAGTTTTTTTTTTTACACAAATAAATTAATTTTATTCTAAACAACACTATTTTCTAGCTACTGACTTCCCTGAAAACATTAAACAATTCAATTTGAACCATGTAAATGCACTTCTCATGTTTTAATCTTTCCTTTTAATCTTTCCAAGTATGAGTCAATAGCATATTATCATTTAAAAACGGAATTCATTTATGAAAACAAATTAAAATAAATATTGTATGCATATTGCATGGCAACGTGTGCTAAAAGATTCCTCTGAGGCTTTTTACAGCTATTTTTCACATTGTTCGCGTTCTCACCTAGGTCCGAGGCGAGTGAGAACGCGGACGACCATTTCAATCGTTAACAAGTTACATGATCGCTCCGAACGATTTTGATCGACAACGCTCGCGTTCTCGACCCAAAATTATCGAAAGCGAGTTACATGATTGCAGTGCAGTTCTGTCCTCACCGTCTTTATTACAAGCACTTGTTCGA
>JAMZAV010007840.1:0-25745 GCA_024449915.1 Sweltsa coloradensis | reverse complement strand
AGACAGACCAGTGCTATGGTGCTCTCATGGTCACACTAGCTTGGTAGAGTTGGGCGGTGGTGTCCACAGTGATAGCAAGAGCTGTACAGAGTCAGCCACGTAAACCTTCCCGCTATTTAAAGTAAATTCTCACAGGGTCAATGAAACTACCAGTTATTATAAAAGTGCATATGTGCATTCGATGTGAGTATAATTACTTCAGGTAAACACTTTTAATTGCAAAACGCTCATTATAAAACTCGTGGTTTTCGTATTTTATACACATCCTGAACATGGCTACGATAATTAATATGTTTAATATACTGAGCTTAGCTCACGTTTGCAGGTTTATCTGGAACAAGGACGTCCGTAATGGCGCGAGACTGCTCCAGGTAGGGTCAAGATTTGATCTTCGGTACCGCGCGGTCAGTGGCGTTGACGGTCAGTGGCGCTCATTATAAAACTCGTGGCTTTCGTATTTTATACACATCCTGAACATGGCTTCGATAATTAGTATGTTTAATTCACTGTGCTTAGCTCATGTTTGCAGGTTTATCTGGAACAAGGACGTCCGTAATGGCGCGAGACTGCTCTAGGTAGGGTAAAGATTCGATCTTCGGTACCGCGCGGTCAGTGGCGTTTCCTGCGTAGGGTCAGATGAGGCTGAGCCCCACCCATAATTTCTATAACGGCACAAGAAAATAAAAAAATTTTAAAATTTTTAAAAAATTGCTTGAATAATTTATTTACTTACTATCATCTTCAGTTACCGCGAAAACAGCAGAATTCGAGTCAAGAGTAGTCGTTACGTAGCAGCGCCGGCCGCCGCATCCACGTGAAGTGTTCGATAGCTTCACGCGTGGCCAGCCGGGCTAGCCCTAGTCGCCCTATGCCTCAGCGTCACTGAGCTCTATACACTTACGTGGAGATCTGATATATTCGGGGCAAATGTTAAGATGTGAAGTTGGCGGAAGTTTGCCGTCCGCCATTTTCTTTGGTCTCTTATGAGCGGCAGATTCAATAGACCTAGGTAAACATAATATATTTGTTCTGCTGTGTCACTGGCCTGTGTTTATCAGTTTATTTAGTGTAACACTGCAGTAAACACTATTCCTAGGCATCCTGAGTGACCCTGATAATAACCCTCTGTAATAATAAGTCTACTATTCAACATAACCTCAAAATAAGCTAGCCACAGACCGCCATCTTGACGTTAAGATTTACATCTAGACTGCGGTGTAATCGCAATTCAAATCGCCATATATAATCGAGGGACGTCGATAATAGGCCCATGTAGGCTTCAAGGTTACAGTATAGCATGAACCCTCCACGTAAGTATATAGAGCTCAGTGCTCAGCATCCACGTGTAGCTCCACCCACATCGAGCGGATATCGCCACGTACGGTACCAAGAGAGGCTACTCGGGGCCCAATCCCGTATCAAGAGCATAGCAAAAAAATACCTAAATGTAAGGTCCATTAAGTTGTAACCACCCATTACAGGACAAACAAACGATGAAACCAATCGCATTCGTTAGTGCTACGTTTGTGCTGTTTTGTGCCGCAAACCGAATCGTTTGTGCTGTTACCGTTAAAAAGTTACACGCACTTAAAAGTGCGTGATTACAACCTAGTGCCTAATCACCCATTCTTCTGATCGACTTGAAACTATGCACGCGGATAGTGCTACGTTTGTGCTGGTTTGTGCCTCAAACCGCATCGTGTGGATCTCTTTTTTTTTGTAGGTCAAGGACAACATATCAGCTCATATACCGAGTTTCAAGATTGTAAAACTTTCGGGGCGCCTTGTGCAGATAGCTGAAAACCTCCCAACTCAGGTAGCTGTATACAGGGCCGCGAGTTCGTCGTCGCCTAAGCAGTCGCGTGCGCTTGGCTGCGGGCGACGACCGACGCCCTAGATTTCTGCTTATGATAAGACGCGTAATAATAAACTTGTATCGTTTATGGTACAATGTTGGTGGTGAGGGGGGGGGGGGGGGGGGCATAAGGCACTCCGCAGTCTGCACGCCCCTGTATGTTGTACACTGACGTTTCGCCGTCTTCTGTGGGCCGCATGGTCGTAAGACTGACGTGATGCCTGGGGTTGCACCTGGATTGAGCTCTCGTCTACTTCCCGTGTATAATTGATTAAAACTAGGAAAACGCTAAAGTCTCGCCACGTTGATGGATGAGCGTTTTTGTAGGTTTTTAGTTTGCGTGGGACCACTTTTCCTTTGCAAGTGCTTTGTGAATGCATTGTAGGTGATTGTTGTCAAGTTTCTATTGTTACTTGTTAATTGTTATTTTAAACCTCAAAAAACTCATTTTAAAACCTTTATTTATATGGATTCTGGCAAACTTTTTCAACTTTTTCTTTCAAAATGTCACGAAAATTTCGCACTTAAAATCGAAAAAAATCGTAAAAGTACGATGTTCATGAGAAACTTTTCTTCGATTGTACCCATAAACGTGGCAGGTCTAAGTTCAGAGATTTCGAAGTTCCCATTTCATCAAGATCGCATATGACGTTTGCCCGGAATCGTGCGAACAAACAGCCTGTTACCTAGAAACTGTGTTTGGGGATTTTTGATTTTTGAAAGTCTGGGGTTAACAGAATTTTTTAAATTTATAAAAAAAAAACAGAAAATTGACATTTTTCAAAACAATTTATGGGTTAAAATTGGATGATGACATTTTTTCAAAATTCCCCACACACAGTTTAGCACAATAAACACAATAAACACAATAAACACAAGAAAGAATTAGTCCTGAAAATTTCAAGGCTCTAGCTTCAAAACTGCCTAACTTATTATTTAACATGCGCGACAAAGGCCATTCCTGCCCCCTTAAATGGCCGACGGCACCTCTTATTTGTCTTCAAATGAAATGTAAATGAATAAGTTCTGGTTTCGAATATCAGACTATTTTGTGGTCAACCCTGCCACGTTCTTCTGAAATTCAACGAGTTAGAATTCCCAAGTCTGCTCGGAGATTCAGTCGACCTTGCAATCCTACCTCTTGCTGAACGGGCTGTGTTTTCCATGTGTTTTATTCTTTTTAACCCCCTAGGACAGTGGGATACATATTTCCAATCACTTTTCAAAAGCTACACAGTTATATCTGCCAGTTTTTTTTTATACTTTTAACCCGGGTAAAAAGCTGTTGTTTTGTTTGGAATTGTTACAAGTTTTCCCAACTAAATCCTAATGATTAGATAAAGAACGATTTTTGTAAAGGTTTAAAAATCAAATTGTGTATGAAAACACAAAAATACACAAATATCCGGGATGTCCCGGATATTTTGTTTGCCTGTAGAAGATTCAATTTCAACATGTAAAAGAAAGGAAAAACATGAAAAATTGCAAAACAAATCTATTTTTTTACATAAACTCAAATTTTGATTTTCACCTTCACTTTGATGTCAATTTGGAATCCAAAATCTGCATATTTTCCGTAAAAGATCACGGAAAAAAATATTTAAAAAATTCTAAAATTCATTTAAATAATCACAAATTTCAAATTGTCGATGTATAAAGCAAAATTTTGGGTCCCGGTCTTTATTTGTACTATAAAGCGTTAAAAGATAATATCTACAATAAGGTAATTGCAACACTAATTTTCTACTAGAGCAGAGAATGATCGCCGTTTGGTCCCAGTTGTCTGGATGTTGTTAGAATGTACACCCGTATCAAATACCGTAATAGATGCAATGCCAAGCCGCACCGAAACTCTGTGTAAGAATAATTGAAACTGAAATAGTTCTTCAAAGTTCAATTCAACTCGTCTGTAACATACTGTATGACATCAGACCTAGTGAGTGGATAAGATAACAGAATGAACCAGCATGAAAGATTGGTATGAGGAACAATGGAATAAATCATACAAATATGACATTGATGTTGAAACAGTTAGTTCAAACCATTTAATTAAAATAACATTTCATTAAAAATATTCACTTCCATAATTTTGTTTTATGGAACTTTTCGTTATTAAATTGTCAGGTACTTCGTTGTCGTCTTCAGTTAATCACTGTTGGGGTTCACATGCGAACGTGGCAGAAGATTGAAAGACTCCACTGTCTTAAGCTGTTTTAGTTTGTTCTGTTTGTAGCTTCCGTCTGTTAGCGTATGTATGTTTTCAAAGATTCAGCATTGTCAACCTTCATTTAACTGATTACTTCAATAAATAATTTGAGCGATATTAGGACCAACCAAAAAAATAAAAAATTATTGTTAATATTTTGGTAGTAAACAAGGTAAACAATTATTGTTTACATTTTGGTTCGTTCTCTTATCGCCTGCCCATCTGCATCCATCCACTACCTATATTCCCCTGCCTGTTCATGTGTACAGTGACATATTTTTTAAACTTCTCATGGGAAATCTGCCCAGGGTGCAATGCATCTCTTCAGGTGCTACCTAACACTCGATCGTCTTATCTAGCTAATTTCACATCCAGAACGTACCGCTTTTTTACCTTTAAATTTTGTCAAAAAAATCTGAATTTTTGGGAGGCCGTTCACAAAGGATGAGCGCGTGTCTCTGTCAAAGCCGATTTTCAAATTTCAAATAATTGTGTCTTACACCAAATTGGGAAATTACTACTAGTTAACTGTTTAGCGTCATATATACGGTCAGTTAATGCCGAACAGGGCGAATGGTTGGGTAACTTGTTGCACGAGGCAGGGAAAGAGAAAGCTGGATGAAATATTATCCAGAAGGCAGTGGATCAGAATACGACTCGAGATACGTCAAGGTCATCTGTATCTTCTCCTAGCGAAGGTCTTGCGAAGTCGGCCTGTGCGCGGCAGCGAAGCCTAGCGGAAATCTAGAGAACCTCCAGCTACGTCAAGGTCATCTGTATCTTCTCCTAGCGGAGGTCTTCGAAGTCGGCCTGTGCGCGGCAGCGAAGCCTAGCGGAAATCTAGGGAACCTCTAGCTACGTTAGTTTTTCATAATTAAAGTGCTCGCATATAAACCCCAACTTGAGATGACAATCGACGTCATGGAGAAGGATATTGGGGCGAGCTACCGACACACAATTCGCTCCTCCACCGTGGGGTTGGTTTGTATCCCATCTCAAATATCCAGCGCTTTGAAAGTCATCCCCTGGAACCAGAAGAGAGTTCATGATGCGGTTATGACGTTCTGAGGAGGAGGAAGAGTCAGCTGACGTTTCACAGTATACACCTCCTTGAGCGAAGGCGTAAATAACGGCTCATAATGAAGTACACATGTTTCAGTTAGTATTTGCCACTTTTCCTAGATTGTTTGTGGTCAATAATAAAAAAACAGACGTACAACAGTTACTATTATCTTGTTTTTGAAATTCTTTAGAAAATCCAATACCTGATAATAAATTATTTTTCATATTATTTAGAATAAAAATAAAAGGATAAGAATATGAATAATAAGATTTTGTTATAAGAAATGCGCAAGTCAGAAGCCCTCAGCTATTAATAGATGTTTAAAGTTTGGTACTTATGTAGCCAATAGAGAGCGGTAAGAGAAAAGTGGCGTAAAATCCACTTCTGTTTCATCTCAACACATTTTTATTTTTTTACATTAAAGCCTTTGGCCGAGTTTAAAAAAAGTATTTTTTTATATTGTTGTTCATGGAAAGAAAGGAAGCGTAAAAACCTCCCTTTGATTGTTTACTGTACTGATGAATTGTAATGTATATGCAGGAATGAAATAAAAATGGAATTGAATTGAATTGAATTGAGGGTGGTGTTGTGTGGTTTCAAATAGAAGCGATGTTAGTTGCGGCCTGCTACGGTTGAACAAAATCAATCGTTTCAGATGAACATTATTTATCAATGCAAGTTTTATACGGTCGTGACCAGTGTAGATCACCTTTAGTTTTAATTCAAACTGAATAGTTTGTTTAATAATCTCTAAATAACACTAAAGGTTTGCTTATAAACTATAAATAAACCTAAATTATAATAAAATATATTTTCAATATTTGAATCTCTATAATTCATATTATATTATTGTTTGTTTTTCTTAAACGCCACCATGCCAACCCTACAAAAAAATCCTGCATACGCCCATACGAATGGACGATTATGTAATGTAGAAACTATTTGTGTCACAAGAACATTCATTTGTCGGTGATGTTATTGAGGTCTTGAGACCGTGTACGTTATACAACTCGTCCCCTGATGCTTTACTCACCAAAAACCGTGACGTATTTGTTTGCACGTTTCAATAAATAACCCCCAACAAATACATGGGCACCGTGTTGAGAACCTGTGATCGCAGGAACGCGGCTTAAGAGAGTCTTAATTGCATCAGCTTCGTCCTGAGAGTTGAGAATTAGAAGATATCCACCTTCATCTTGACATATTTGAAACGCTTTGATCCAGGTCTCGGCTCGAGTGGAAACTTTGTAATAGCCAAAACCAGTGAGCTGGGTGTATCCAGGAGGGTTGGCCGAGGCGACCATGATGCGGGCATTGGAGCATGCGGGGCAGGTGGTGGACGGGGCAAAGTGGGGGATGGGGAGGCGGGGGCAAACTGGGGCATGTGGTGTGCGGGGGAAAACTGGGGCAGGTGGGGCATGTGTGGGACGGGGGCAAATTGGGGCAGGTGGGGCAGGTGGGGGAAAGGGGAAAACTGGGGCCGGTGGAGGAAGGGGCCAAACTGGGGCAAATGGTGTGCGGGGGCATACTGGGGCAGGGGGGACTTTGGCAGGTGGGGCAGGTAGGGCAGTCGGGGGAAATGGGTTGACCGACCCAGGAAAGGCTAACTGGTGACGGGGGACAACTGGGGCAGATTGATATAGGTACATTGAGACTGGATGAACTTTGTGCAGGTGGGTTAAGGATGGTAGATAAATCTGAAACAAGCAACATATAGATAAGCGCCGACCTGCAGGTACTGGTGGTAGCCAGGCAGAATACTAGACTCAAACCGTGTCTTACTTGGTCCAGTACCTGAGCGACCCTTCTTTCAATTACATCCGCTCCGGCTTGTAGTCAATGGATAATACCTAGGAAATGAAAGGGTCTCGCTCAGGTACTGGGCCAAGTAAGACACGGTTGGGCAAGGTAGAGGACAGGTGACTTCTGCGGAAGACTTAGTCGGTTCAAACACAGCGAGCTGGTGGGATACAAAGTTTAACTGCCAATTAGCATGTAATGATATTATGTTTTTGAGTAGGATATATTACATTAGATCAGAAGATCAGATTATAAGTTTAGAACATTAGAATTAGAAATAGAATTAGGAAGCTTAAAATCAAAATCATCCTATTGAACAGTTCCTTAGCCAAAATTATAAAAATAAAATAGACCTTTGAACCATAAGCGCACAAAACAAATACAGATCATCTTTCAATGTCCGCCTGTATCACACGCGCAAGTGCATATGCACCTATGTGGGTTTTCAGCTCTTGAGATTCCTTACCCCTTTAGGAAATATTAATCTTAAATACTTAATTATAACTGATGTATACAAACATAGTATAATATTAAAATTTACACTATCAAAAAAGTCTGAATAAAACTTTATCCTATCTTAGCTCGCATTACGCTGCAACCACTACCACAAAGGTTATCAATCTTTTGAACTTGAAAAAGTTACAGAATAGACCTGTGCATTGTAAATAAAAATCATTGGACTTTCCACTGTTATTAATATTTTTATTTAAATGCAGACCTGTGCATCCTGGCTCAAAACATAATTTGTCCGAGTTCATCTAATAGTTTTATTCAATCGTCTCGTCAGCACTTTTTAAGGCATAAGATCTGTTTAAATGAGTGAGCGAATTACGTTGATTTATTTCCATTTGTATTAGAGGGTTAAACTGGGGTGTAAACGGCAATGGTGAAACTGAAGGTAGAATGTAGGAATAGATAACAAAATACGGTTTTGCTGGCAGTCCTGGGTAGGGAAGGCACTTTCACCAGTCAAATTAAAAATGGTCAAATAAAAAAGGTAAACTTTGCTCGTATAGGCCTATTGTGACAGAATACTCACGAGAAATGGTCTGCAACCAAGTTAGGCTAATCAATATAGGTCTAATATGATCAATGTTCAATGGTGATTATAATCATTGAAGAAAATGAGTGAATGAATGTAAATGAGTGAATACTAGCACTTTGTGTGCTCACTGCCGAAAAGTATTAAGGGCAACAACAGAGAATTGTTTAATTTCAAATTTGTAAGGGAATGTAACAAAAGTTGACTTTCCTTTGAAGAATGAGTGATGCCAAATAAATAAGTACAACTTTGACCAATTATTTTAGCAACTTGCCATCCCTAGTAAATAAAATAACAAATTGTATTTAGAGTCTACCCACTCAGTTATATAACTGATTTTCAGTCGGGGACAGTAAATCAAAGCGACCGAGCCAACCCTGTAGGCCCCGACGCAATCGACGAGTGAGCGATAACCAACCAAAGATCGATATTTGTAATAGGAAATATAGCAATCAGTGCAAACAACACTGCAAACACTGCAAACACCCGCGGACGCCATAATCAACAAGACCGATTCAGAACAACTCTGAATTTTTTATGTGCTTCGTTGCTAGAACGGCTCTAAAGTCACCGTTTACAAACTCCTAAGACAAGAACTAATGGACTTAAGTCCAAATCAGAAGTTCACATTTGCAAGGCTTCTTAATGGAATATCAATGGAAAGATAGCCATATGTGAGCAGGAAATGAGAACCGACCCTTAGAGTGAACATTTTTTAAATTCATGTTTCGACATTTTTCTTGGGGGTATAAAATTCTGAACATTTTGGTGCAAAACGTTTTTAAATTGGACAAAAAATTGGCCAAGTTATTCACATTTTAGTCAAAGTTAACAAAAAATTACGTTATAAAGAAATTTGAAAAAAGTAAAAAGTTTGATATCCTGTACAAACAAGTATAAACAATATTACAACATCAGTTATCGAAATTTAAAACAAAGTAGTAAATAAGTTATTACGTAGAAGTCCTAAATTTACGTATATAAAATCATTAATGAAAATCATCTTTTTACACATTGTTGGCTGCTTTTGCCTGTTGCTTCAGCAATTTAGTTTTCATCCTGAGGGTCGGTTCTCCTTTCCGGCTCATATATAGTTTTTGAGTGCAGTAAGCATCTGTAAACTGTGTACAAAGTCCAGCTAAGTGAAGCTGTAGGTCATTGAAACACAGGAAGAAAGCTAAGCGACATTGTATCGAGCCTTTAAGGGACTTCTTGAACTACTTTATTAGGATCAGAGAGATTTATTTTACATTTTGTCAATACAGCGGAGCCACTACCTGCGAGCGCCCTAACAGGTGTGATGTAAGTTAACTTTGAGCATTATCTATGATGTTTTGTCAGAAACAACCTGTGGTAAACTCAAGGCTTTGCCAGGATCACAAGATGTACATACTGTCTTAGCCCCTTCAGGCCCTGTGCCCATTTAAATTGACATCAAATTTAAAACTTTAATCCGGGCAAATGACAAGTTTCCGAATTTGACCCCATTTATTTTTTTATATATAAAAATTAATGAATTTTTTACCCCATGTCAATGGGACTAAAAGTGCCCTTTTTAGAGAAGTTTGAAAATACACATCTGCAAAAAAGGGTGAAAATGAAAAAAAAAATTGGGTTTGTCCCAGGAAAATAATATGTTTCTAGTATTGTTATTATTTGAGATCCAAAAAATGCAAAATGTGCAAAAAATTCAGAAAAAAATCTAGTTTTAGGAATAGTCTTCAAATTCATATTTAAAATTAAATTGAAACTTTTATTCAGAATCCAAAATTTCCCAAAATTCGTTAAAAAACGTGATAAAAAATATTTTGAAAACATGAAAAATCTTATAAAAAATCTGGAATTAGATTTAATTGCTAAAAATTACTTAAATTCCACCAATTTAGTTCGGGACTGAAGGGGTTAGAGTGGAACACACGTGAGCGATAGAGCTGTAAAGGTCGCATCATGTCGTCTCACCTGTGAGGGAGAACTCTGTCTCCAGCACCGGGGCCCCAGAATTACACGGACATTCTTCTGCTGTCTGAGTAATCTTCAGCATCCAGCGGTCGCGCGCATCATCATTTACACTGACCTGCGGTAAACTGTATAGTGGGGGAGCATAGGGTATGAAAACATGCTTCCGTGGCAGCTTAGGTGAAAGAGCTATGTATGTGGTATCAATCGATTCGTATTGATCCATAGATAAACAATTTCGATGGTGAGAGTCTTGATTTTTTTGCAGAGACCGGCCATATCTAAAACAAGATGGCCGCCGCTTTCGAATTTTAAACTAGCATATCTTCATAAGTATTTGACCGATTTCAATTTCAAAGGTACCATTCTAAAGGTAAATGATAGAAATTTAAATTAATTTTTTCAAATTTTCACGAAAATTCCATTTGTTTGAGGTTATGTTACAAAAACTTTAACTGTTTACTTTACACTTTCTCGTTATGGAACGATATTTACCAGGTTAAAAGGTTTTACATTTTCGTAACTTGCATTTTTGGTAGATTATTTCTATGTGTTTTTAATGAATCCATGCATTTAAATTTCTAACAATTATAGCCTGAGTTTATGTAATTGAAGCGATGGCATGTGTAGGTGAATATATGCTACTACTGTGTGATCTTTATGTTTCAAATACATTTTGTCGAGACACAATTGGTGAAACAATTAGATATTTGGTATCAATCGATTCGTTATGAACCGAACTTAAACAATTTTGATTGGGTACATTTCGATTTTTTACTGAGACCTTTCCCTGGGCAAAAACAAGATGGCCGCCGTCATTGAACATTTTAACTAAATATCTTTAAAAGTATTTCGCCGATTTCAATTTTAAACGTACCGTTAAAAAGGTAATAAAAAGAGCTACAAATGATATATCAACAATTTTCCAGAAAGTTTAATATTTTTGAGGTTATGTTTGGTTTGAGTTTTTGGTAATTTTAACGATTTTTTCAGAGCACAATAGGTGAAACAACTATGTATGGGGTATCAATCGATTCGTTATGAACCGTGATTCAACAATTTTGATGGGAAAAATTTCAAATTTTTACTGAGCCCTTCCCATGGCAAAAAACAAGATGGCCGCCGCCAATGAGCCTTTTGCCTCGCATATCATTAAAAGTATATATCCGATTTTTAATTCACGTATACCGTTGAAAAGGTAATTAAAAAAGAAATAAACTCTATATTTACTATTTTGTTGAAACTTTAATATTTACTAAGGTTATGTTACAAAAACGTAAGTTATTTACCACACTCGTCATCGTTATGGAACTTATGGTGCATATATTTACATGACCAAAACGGTTTTTGAATATGTTTTGGCTTTTTTATCCGTAGCATATCTCTTTATGTATTCAATAAGTCCTTACCTTTTATGTTCCGACGGATATATCCCGAGATAATGTATTTGAAGCGACGGCATGTGTAAATGAATAATATATTCATCGAGAATTTTGATCTTGATGTTTTGAACACATTTCGTAGAGGCACAATAATTGATGAAAGGATTATGTATCTGGTATCAATCGATTCGTTATGAAACGTACTTTAACAATTTTGATGAGGTACCCGTCGCAAAATAAAAACAAGATGGCTGCCGAAATAAACTTTGTTACTTATATATTTTTCTAAGATAATTGACAGATTCATTTCAAAGGTACCGTTGGAAAGGTAATTAAAGAAGCAAAAAAGTATAAACTTGCAATTTTCACGAAACGTATATATTTACTGAGGTTATCTTGTTACTACACTCTATCGTTACAGTTATGGAACAAATATAACGTACATATGAATATATTTTGTTTAACCTTGGTTTTATAGTAAGCGACTATGACGCTGTTATTTTGGTACCATAGACAGAAATTAATAAAAGTTCTTTCACCGGGGATTGAACCCGGGACCAGATGGAAAGAGTATGACAGTATGACATACATATCGGCAACGAAAATCTCTAAAAACCAAAAAATGTATATATTAAGACAGAAATTTAAAAAATACCTCCACCGGGGATTGAACTCGGGACCTAGGCTGTCAATGTCATACTCTTTCCAACTGGTCCCGGGTTCAATCCCCGGTGGAAGAACTTTTATTAATTTCTGTCTATGGTACCAAAATAACAGCGTCATAGTCGCTTACTATAAAACAAAGGTTAAACAAAATATATACATATATACGTTATATTTGTTCCATAACTGTAACGATAGAGTGTAGTAACAAGATAACCTCAGTAAATATAAACGTTTCGTGAAAATTGCAAGTTTATACTTTTTTGCTCCTTTAATTACCTTTCCAACGGTACCTTTGAAATGAATCTGTCAATTATCTTAGAAAAATATATAAGTAACAAAGTTTATTTCGGCAGCCATCTTGTTTTTATTTTGCGACGGGTACCTCATCAAAATTGTTAAAGTACGTTTCATAACGAATCGATTGATACCAGATACATAATCCTTTCATCAATTATTGTGCCTCTACGAAATGTGTTCAAAACATCAAGATCAAAATTCTCGATGAATATTTATTATTCATTACACATGCGGTCGCTTCAAATACATTATCTCGGGATATATCCGTCGGAACATAAAAGGTAAGGACTTATTGAATACATAAAGAGATATGCTACGGATAAACAAGCCAAACATATTCAAAAACCGTTTGGTCATGTAAATATATGCGCCATAAGTTCCATAACGATGACGAGTGTGGTAAATAACTTACTTTTGTAACATACCTTAGTAAATATTAAAGTTTCAACAAAATAGTAAATATAGAGTTTATTTCTTTTTTAATTACCTTTTCAACGGTATACGTGAATTAAAAATCGGATATATACTTTTAATGATATGCGAGGCAAAAGGCTCATTGGCGGCGGCCATCTTGTTTTTTGCCATGGGAAGGGCTCAGTAAAAATTTTAAATTTTTCCCATCAAAATTGTTGAATCACGGTTCATAACGAATCGATTGATACCCCATACATAGTTGTTTCACCTATTGTGCTCTGAAAAAATCGTTAAAATTACCAAAAACTCAAACCAAACATAACCTCAAAAATATTAAACTTTCTGGAAAATTGTTGATATATCATTTGTAGCTCTTTTTATTACCTTTTTAACGGTACGTTTTAAAATTGAAATCGGCGAAATACTTTTAAAGATATTTAGTTAAAATGTTCAATGACGGCGGCCATCTTGTTTTACCCCAGGGAAGGTCTCAGTAAAAAAAATCGAAATGTACCCAATCAAAATTGTTTAAGTTCGGTTCATAACGAATCGATTGATACCAAATATCTAATTGTTTCACCAATTGTGTCTCGACAAAATGTATTTGAAACATAAAGATCACACAGTAGTAGCATATATTCATATACACATGCCATCGCTTCAATTACATAAACTCAGGCTATAATTGTTAGAAAATTAAATGCATGGTTTCATTAAAAACACATAGAAATAATCTACCAAAAATGCAAGTTAAGGAAGTGTAAAACTTTTTTACCTAGTAAATATCGTTCCATAACGAGAAAGTGTAAAGTAAACAGTTAAAGTTTTTGTAACATAACCTCAAACAAATGGGATTTTCGTGAAAATTGAAATAAACAATTTAAATTTTTATCATTTACCTTTCGAATGGTACCCTTTTAAATTGAAATCGGTCAAATACTTACGAAGATATGCTAGTTTAAAATTCGAAAGCGGCGGCCATCTTGTTTTAGATATGGCCGGTCTCTGCCAAAAAATCAAGACTCTCACCATCGAAATTGTTTATCTATGGATCAATACGAATCGTTTGATACCACATACATAGCTCTTTCACCTTTTCGGCCACGGAATTACCTATGCTCCCTACTAGTATCTACGCTTTGCCAGGATCACAAGATGTACATCCTGCCTTAGAGTGGAACACAGGTGAGTGGTAAAGCTGTAAAGGTCCCATCATGTCAAGTCTCACCTGTGAGGGAGAACTCTGTCTCTAGCACCGGGGCCCCAGAATTACACGGACATTCTTCTGCTGTCTGAGTAATCTTCAGCATCCAGCGGTCGCGCGCATCATCATTCACACTGACCTGCGGAATGGTGTAATGGTATAACAGTATAATGGAATAATGATGTAATGGTATACTAATATACTTGGGTAATGATATAATGATATAATGGTATAAATAATGGTACGATGGTATAATGATATAACAAAATGGTATAGTGGTGTAATGGATTCATGGTACAATGGTATAATTGTTTAATGGTTAAATGGTATAATTGTGTAATTGTATAATTATTTAATGGTGTCATGGAATTATGGAATAATGGAATTGCTATTATTAGTCAACAGAGCTTTGGGCAGTCAATATTGTAATATGGATCATTGCGAGAGGAGGGGCATACACAAAAGTATATGACCGCTTACATATTATTCAAAGTGTACTTTTAAAGGTTGTTCTATTTAAGCCTAAGTGGTGATCTTCTAAATAAGCCCCTTAAACCAGATATATACTATTATATTATTCACACATCTAACACTGTCAACTATTTCATTTGCTAACAAACCACATTACAAAAAACTAGTTTTTATAATATTCATACCCATAAAAACACTGAATGTGTTCCTTAAAAACATAAGGTTATTGGTCAAAGACGTTGATTAGATGAGACGTAGATAATCCTGGGCCCTTTTTTCAATTAGTTACCCCTGGCAATCAAAAAACGTATATTTATGTTATTCTAGATATTCTCTGAAAAGTTGAAAGGTAATCCTTTCTACTAACAAGGTAGTAAGAATGCAATAGCATCAATCTGATTTAACTGTTTGTGCCACTAAATAACGATTTACCACAATGTGTTTTATCAACTTGTTTATCTGATCTGACTTTCGTAGCTCAAATCTATAAGGTTTAAAGTTCAACATAGTATTAAAAACAATATTACCAAGCCCAGTTAAACGAACACATTATTTGTCAAGGTCAGACTCGCGACCTGGCTCATCACTAGCGTGCGACATCACGGCTGAGCGGTAGACGTGACGCAGGCTGTTCACCAGGCGAGCTACAAGCCGTTCGTGGTCGCTTTTTCACACGCTTAACATCTGTTCAAGTAATTTACACGACTTAATTTTACTGAAACGGGCAAATATTAAAAAAACTTTTCAAGAAAAGTCGTTTTTGGAGACTTCCCACTCTTTCACGTTACTGATTTTCAGTGGAGGACATTACATTTAAAGCAGACCAATTCAACCTTGTAGGCGCCAACCCCATCGACGAGCAAACAAAGACCAACTAGAGACCGAAATTAAAGCAGGAATCACCAATCAATCAGGCTGGACACGATTCCACCCGCGGACAGTGACAGAATAAACAAAACTCATCGGAACAACATAAGGATCAATTATGTGCCTCGTTGCTAGGACGGCTCCAAAGTCCCCGTTTACATATTCCTAAGCCAAGAACTGGTGCACTTGAATCCACGTCAGAAGTTAAAAAAATAAACTTCTGTTAAAAGCGGGATTCGAACCATAGACCTTCTGCATTGGATGGAGAGCTTCTAGCCACAAGATAACGACCCACACAAATACACAACTTGTTGGATGAGCGAAACCGAGACTTCAATTTCACTGACCCAAAACAATTAACTCTGGTGTTTTTTTTCTTTTCTTTCTGTTTCTTCGCTCTCTACCGGAGCAAACGGCATATTCGATCTTGATGAAAATTGGAAAGGACCTTCAAAATCTCTGAACTTAAACCTGCCACGTTTTTGGGTACAATCGAATAAATATTTCTCATGAATATCGTACTTCTACGATTTTTTTCGATTTTAGTGCGATATTTTCGTGACATTTGGCCCGATTCTGACCAAACGGGTAGGGCTACAACGTACATATTTTACATGGACATTAAGGTTATAGTGATGTTTTGCCTTTTGAAGAAAAAGTTGGAAAAGTTAGAAGCTAGAATCCATAGAAATAAAGGTTTTAATATAAGTTTTTTTAGATATATAATAACATGTAACAATAGAAACTTGACAACAATTACCTACAATGCGTTCAAAACGCACTTGAAAAGTAAAGAGATCCCACGCAAACTAATAACTTACAAAAAGGCTCATCCATCAACGCGACTAAAAATAGCGTTCGCAGAGTGGCCTAGTTACAATCATGGTTCTAAATTCAACATACCGTCGATGTCCATTTTCCTTCGCTGTTCTGTTTTGTCTTCAATACGACCTTCACAGTTGATGAATCCGGCGTCTGTGTTGAAGCTGCTGCCTGACGAGGTAGAAGCTTTGGTAGAAGCAGCGAGACTCAGAGTTACTAGAACCACTTTGAGAATCGCAGCCATCTTGTTGTGGGTTGAAGAAGGTGAAGTACTTAGCTGGTTGTAATGCCCGTACTGTCCCATCACTAGCTTATATACATTCGGTTGCACTTTGTCGGGTACGTCATCTTGAAGTTCCAATAAGTAGAAGCTGGGTCATTCCCATCATTAAAACTTAATAGTCAAGATTATTGCTCGTAGCTTGTTTACACTTTAAATTCAATTTATTCACATTGGCTTAATTACTGAGTATGACAAGGAAATAACAAATATGTTTAACATTATAACCTAATCTCAAAGAAAAACCAAGCATCCACATCTTGCAATGAACGAGGTTATCAATTTGAACTCAGATAGGACTTGATCCGTTTTATGTGTGTAGGGCTATGTCTGGTCACACGGTCAAAACGATCGAAAAGCATATTTGAAAGTGAATGATTTCTCTGCATTGAGCCACCATCGCCTTCCCTTTCCTGCCCCTCCTCCTCCCCGCTATTCGAACTTGGAATGCTCTTCCGTCTGAAATCACAGACAAATATATAAATAACCTCTATCCTTTTAAAAGTGCCACTACTTCTTTTTATTCAAATTCTAATGATAACTGTACAAACAATAATAATATCAAAACACCCAAACAACCCAAATAATGATATAAAATTACGTTTTAATATGCTCGGTTACCTGTGTTACTCTATTTACTTTACGAGGACGCAATTCTTTGTAACTGTAAGGAAACTGTATGAAAGCAATGGATGAATGCGGAGAATGAAAGGCTAGCTAAATTGTGTAAATTGTTTATCATAATTTCAAATGTTTATGTTTTCAATTAATTATGTGGAATTTCATCAGGCCAATTACTTTGTGTTCTAATTATCTATAATTTTCATTAGGCCTTCGTTTTCATTGTTATTATCATTAGTAGTAGTAGGTTGGATGGAAGATAAGGTTTCGCTAGCCTTAACCCCGCCTTAAAATAAAGACCTGAATCAATCAATCCCCTCCAACCACAACCGATCTTTTGGTGAAAAACTTTTTCCCTTTCCCCAATGATATAATGAATGACATTCTTTCAAAATAGAAACCCATATTATGCTCGGTGTGAAACTACAAGCATACACAAAAGTCAATGAGTGAATGCATTCGACGGAAGATCAGATCAAACGTTGATCAGATTTCGCTGAAATTTGAATCCAATGCCCGGGATAAGATTTGTTGGTGATGTTTGCATCCACAGTGAAATCCGTCTCGACTCAAACCCCAATGAAAAATATAAACGGATATATTTGTGATCCGGTGACGTATTTAACCTTTTCAGGAGTGGTTTTTTAAAAACATTTTTTGCAGATTATTTAGCTTGGCCTATAATACTAGGAATGTACAAGTGATTCCGAAGATGACTTCATTTATGGAGAGTTCGATTGTGATTTAAAAAAAAAAGTTTTCAAAAAAAAATCAAATGCAAAGTGCGCGGACGTAATATTACGCCCATACTCTAGAAAATGTTAACTCTTTAATCAGCCTG
This sequence comes from Sweltsa coloradensis, assembly GCA_024449915.1. Taxonomy (NCBI): domain Eukaryota; kingdom Metazoa; phylum Arthropoda; class Insecta; order Plecoptera; family Chloroperlidae; genus Sweltsa; species Sweltsa coloradensis. The sequence continues at coordinate 7,958 of JAMZAV010007840.1, read as the reverse complement.
GTTTTCAGGACAACTTTCTTGGACCCCCACCCCCCTCGGACATTCCCTACACAATTGTCCGAAACAGCTAGTGAGACAACGAGAGAGGGGTGCATTGCACCCTGGGCAGGTGTCTCATGTGAAAATGAGATAAATTACAATAATTAATCTACGACGCTTGAGAAAAGAGTATTATGTAAGATTGGAAGAGGATTGCATGGAGGACCTACAAATAGACCAATAGAGAGATAATAAGAAAAACGTCTTTATTTTCCAGGTGGGATGTTGAGGCCAGCTACGCCTTATCTTATCTCTCATCCAACCTTGTCTTATATTATGTGCGATCTTTCACAATGAATCCTAGATGTAGCATACAAATGATTATTCACTTTACTAAATTAATATTTTTATTTCAACAAATTGGAAGAAATGTGTTACAGTTACCGTTCAATTTGTTTGTACACGGATCGTTCATTTTGTAAATTACACAACCTACCCAGGTATCACGAACATGGAAGTATATATTTATCAATTTTACAACAAATAATTGTAGGTGATGATCTTCGCGAGAAGGGACCTTAGGTGAAAACAAAAAATAAGGAGTTAATCGAATAACAACGTTTATAGTGCATGAAATTTTGATTTTCGTTCTTTTGTAGCTTGTTGTGTTGTGTTGCTTGTTGTTGTGCTTGTTGTTCAAATAATGAAAAAAAAAAAAAAAATGCAATTTTTTTAAGTTTTGTTTCTAGGGCTAATATATTTTTATCACATTCGTAATAACATAAAAGTAGGAAAAACGCTAAAGTCCCGCCGCGTTGATGGATGAGCGTTTAAAAGTTTTAGTTTGCGTGGAATATCTTTACTTTTGCAAGTGCTTTGTTTTGTTGCCTACGTATTGTAGGTGATGTTGTCATGTTTCTATTGTTTCTTGTCAATTGATATTATTTACCGTAAAAACTTATATTAAAAGCTTTATTTCTATGGATTCTGGCTAGCTTTTTAAACTTTTCTTTTAAAAGGTACTTCATCACCATAACTTTAATGTCCATGTATAATATGATCGTCGTAGCCCCACCCGTTTGGTCAGAATTGGCCCAAATGTCACGAAAATATAGCACAAAAAATCAAAAACTTACATTAAAAGCTTTATTTCTATAGATTCTGGCAAACTTTTTCAATTTTTTCTTTCAAAAGGTACTACATCAACCTTAACCTTAATGTCCATGTATAATATGAAAGTTGTAGCCCACCCGTTTGGTCAGAATTGGCCCAAATGTCACGAAAATATCGCACTAAAAATCGAAAAAAATCGTAAAAGTACGATATTCATGAGAAATATTTCTTCGATTGTGCCCAAAAACAATACACCTCTAAGTTCAGAGATTTCGAAGGTCCTGTCAAATTTTCATAAGATCGGATATGCCGTTTGCCTGGTAGAGAGTTAACAAACAGACAGAAAAAAAAAAAAAAAAAAAAACGAGCTAAATTTTTTGGGGGTCAGTGAAATTGAAGTCTTCGCTTCACTCGCTTCGCTCGCTACGCTAATCCAGTAAGATATTTTTTTTACAATTATAAGAATAAACAAATTTCGAGAAAGTTCAACCTAGGTCCCTTTCCGCGAAGTGCATCACAATTTGCACACAGCCCAGTATGGAGAATAATACCGGGTATTCAACAAATGGCTCACCCACTCGTCTATCAACGGTTTTGGCGTTTCCCTAGTCTAGTTAGCTAAGGCGCCCTTATACCCAGAATGTGGGAGACCTGGGTTCAATCCCCTGGTCGGGTAGGATTTTTGTAGGTAATGGATTGTATTTAAAAAAATATTAAACTCGTTTTGAAATGCATATAACGCAGTTAAGTCTCCATCAACTGTGACAATACTATGAAAAACATAGCAGTACAAATACGAGTAAAGATTGCAAGGTTTACTCAATCTCCCTTTCGAAATTTTAGGGTACCTTGAACATGCAAGTTTTGATAGACCTAGTTTGTCACTGCATAACTGCATTACAAATATTTTTCCACTGCCTCCATTGCAACCGAGTAACATCTAAGAAGCAGTGAATTTTTTTAAAGAAAAACCATTGTCGTTAAAAGAATTCCTACACTGTTAGGCTATTTTTCAGTTTATTATTTCTTGTAGGTTATATCGAAATGGAGTGTGCTCATTTTGTTAGGAGTTGTAAGTTGCCTGGTCACGGATGTCTGTTTAAAATTTCAGCTCCATCTCTTTGGCCGTTCGGCCGTCTGAGCCCGGACAACCAGACAGACAGACAGACATTTAACATACAGACAATGGTCAGTGGTCACGGCCAAGGCCCGATCGAGTAGCGTTTTATAGACTTCGTTTCGCTGCGCTCACTCGTCTTATAACTTCCGCCTATACTAGCAGCGAATCACATCCCTGCTATAGATTAGCCAACCAAGCCAATGCAATATACACAAACACAAAGTAAGTGTTTAATATACAAGTGGTTTTCATGACGTAGTGTCGGAATAACGCGAATAAGTTTGCACCTCCGGGAATTGAACGCTGATCTTCTGGATTAGGAATGCTAATTGATAACGATATAATTTTTATCATCTTTCATACATTTGATGATTTACTCATGTTTAGGCATTCCCATACTTTATTTGTGGCATGCGATCATATGCTTTTTCAAGGTCGAGGAAAGCCATACACATTACACACTTATTGTTACTAACTTATAAATAATCTATTAATTCGAAGTGTGAAAAAGATTATAAATATTTTATTCTACAATTAAAAAATCACGTAAATCACGTATCGTAATTTAAAGAAATTTGACTAAGTTAGTAAGCAAAAGATAACTTCTGACCCCTCTTATCAATGCGAAAAACCCTAATAAAAACACTTTGCATGAGACACATATAATTTAGATTTAAGTGTTTCCTCAAAGTGTGGAAAAACACTCGCGTCAATGGTTTTGTGATGCTGATAAAGCTTGAGCAATAGTTCTGTTGAGATTTGACCGCTGTTCATTCCAGTGAGGGATTCCGACATCTCTGCACTTCACACACTATACATTCAGGTAAGTAGGCTAGGATTGTATACACAACTACACATAGATATAAGTCAAGCGTAGAACAGAAACCTCCTCTACTGTTGATAAAGCTTCGTTGAGACTTGACCACTGTTCATTCCAGTGAAGGATTCGACATCTTGCCTTCACAACTATACATTCGGTAAGTGGGCTCATGTTGGGGAAGGAACTTTTAAAAAGAACGCTTTTCTCGTGAACGCGTTTTTTTTTCAGAAACTTTTCAGTGAATTTACTTTTTTTTAAATGAATAAAACTTGAATTTTTAAAAGTTCATTCAGAAACGATTTTTTCATTTTTAGAAAGTTCATTTGAAATTTTTCTTTTGTGTTGTCAGCAGCCGCGTCTACCCCGGGGGTTTACGAGTTTTTGTACCGTTTGAAAAAAAATTTCGACACCAAACTGTTTTTTCAAAAAAAAACTATTTTAGCTATAGTAAGTTTGATAAAGGTGTTTAAAAAACTATGTCCAAAAAACCTTTCTCAAAATTTAATTTTGAGCTAGTTTTGTTATCACACTTTTGTCCAAAAATCTAAAAAATTTCAAAAAGTGGGTTCTGTCCCGCCCAAAAAAATTCACAATTTTTCTGTTTTTTTAAAAAGGGCCCTTTTTTATTCAGCAAACTTTTCAGATATGTTTTTTCGCTTTTAAATTATGGGCCCGAGGCGGACAATGCCCCTTAAAAAAATAAAAAATCGTTGTTTATGTAGAAAGCAGTCGCGTGCCTTGGGTTTGGGGGGCGAACGAATGCGCCCTAGATGATGCAAAGGGTTTTAAAAGGTTTTAGAAAAAAAACTTTTTGATTGTGGGGGGGACCCCGAATTTAAGTGAAAATGCAGGAACGGGGACGACGTTTTCCCTAAATTTTTACCAGGGCCCCCAGATTCACAAAAGTTAAAAAGATCACGCCAACTAATACGAAAAAAAAAAAACTTGGAAACCTAAAATGCTATTTGCCATAATTTTTCAAGCTGGTTGACGAGAAGTAGTACAAAACATCAACACGCAAATACAGCTCAACATTTTTTCCCCCAAATAAACTCGCAAGTGTTTGGGGAAAAAAAAAAAAGTTTTTTTTTTCGTGTTTTTTTCATTTTACGCCAGCCTTTAAAAAAATAGTATTTGTTTTACAAAAGAACTTTTAAAAGAACTTAATTCATATTTTCGACGAACCTTGAACTTTTCAAAATTTTAGGTTTTAAAAGAACTTGAACTTTTTAAAAGTTCATTATTTGAGCTGTGAACTGAACTTTTAAAAAGTTCATTTAAAAAAAGAACTGACCCAACACTGAGTAGGCTCAGGATTGTATACACAACTACACATAGATGTAAGTCAGGCGTAGAACAGAAACCTCCTCTACTGTTGATAAAGCTTCGTTGAGACTTCCCACTGTTCATTCCAGTGAAGGATTCCGACAACTCTGTATTTCACAACACTATACATTCAGGTAAGTAGGCTCAGGATTGTATACACAACTACACATATAAGTAAAGCGTAGAACAGAAACCCCCTCTATCTGTTGATAAAGCTTCGTTGAGACTTAACTTGGTTGTCGTTACTGACTAACCAAAACATAACCAATCCAATCCATTGACCAAGCTTTTAATTTTAAAATGGCTCTTTTAAATTTTTGGGATTTTTCCACGTGTAAATGTTTCAATAAATTTATTTAATGTTTTATGTTATTTTGTTAATATATTTATTTTATAATAGTTAGATAATAATATAAATATTGATATATTATTAATTTATTATATAATATAAAAATATTTTTATTTTTTTAAACAAAATAATGGGCTTGACCACACTTCTAGATCTCACCCCCTTTATGCAGTTGAGCCACTTGTATCTTCCAATTTTTTCGGCTTGGCCCCTTTTTGGCAAGTTTTTGCATTTTTGTATGGTAAATCAATAATTTTTTTAAAAACGTACACTGTATGGATGAAAGCATTCAAGTATAGGAAATAACTTTATTACAATTATTTATTTAGGGTTTTCTTTGAAGCATAGCTTTACATAAATTTTGTGAAATAAATGCTTAATGCCCTTACTAATAACTACTTATGACTAAAACATATTGCAGAGTAATGCTTGCTTATTGCAGCTACATAACCAATACATATACAATAGTGAATATAGAGTATAAGAACAGGTTGACATACCTACATAATTTCCAATTGCCATACATCTGGAGTAACTTATATAAAAAAGCAGACATTGTGTATTACGGTTATTAAATTTTTATGATAGTGTTATATTCAAGAATAAAATATTTAAAACATGTAACGTATCAAATTTTTAACAATAATACTAAGAATAATAATAGTAGTAATAATAATATAATTATTATACACTTAGGGACTAATCTAAAAGTAGGAACTGTAAAATTGGTAGAAAAAAAATTGGTAGACTTTTACAGAATAATAACTAATTACAATATTAAGGATGCACAAGACCCCCAATTTTCAAAAACTCATACGTCATGTACTCCACATCCAGGATGTGGAGAGAAAATCTATGTTTAAGAAGGATGTGACTCCTTCTTAAACATAGATTTTTCTCTTTTCGGTCCTAAGTGCCGCTGGTAATTTATTCCAGATGATTGGTAGCCTGTATTTTAAAGATTTTTTTCCAGTTTTTTCTTTATTTACTCTAGGTACAAAGAGACTATTGTTAGTGCGAGAGCGCAGATTGACTTTGCCGGTTGAATATGTGTGTAACGCTGGATATCTTTTGTTAGGGGTGGCGTTGATCATGTCGTATGCCCTAACAATTGTGAGGAAATCGAGGCGCGATTTCATTGTGGGTATAAAATACTGTTTACGAACTTCTGATAGTTTGAGACCACCCTTGAATATATGCAAAGCCGGTTTTATGTTAGCTCCAATTTATTTAGGTTATACTTAGTCACAGAGCTTTTTTATAGTCGGACAGTATTCTAGAATCGGTCTTTTGCAGGTCGTGTAAAAATGTTTGCATTCATAAGGATTTTTGGAATTGTCTTAGTTTACGTAATAGTATGTTCTTTTCATGCATTTGTTTGTTATTTTGTCAATATGATCCGTAAACAACAATTGTTTATCAATAAATAAGCCCAAGTGTTTTTAAAAGTTTACATGGCGTGACATTCACATTGGCAATTCTTTACTGTAGGTGGAGTATTAACGTGTCTTTCCTAAAAAAAATAACCTGGGTTTTTGTCTTCATTCATTTGTAACAAGTTTGTTGAGTACCAATCTTTAATGTTAGCAGAGTCTATTTCAATTTTATTCGACACCTCTTCATAAGTTACCCCCTCTATTAGTGCTAGAAAGTCGTCCGCATAAAGGGTTACCTTACACTGTGTAATACATGTGGGTTTAAAACGTTAAAATACATATTCAAAGCAGTAGGCCCGATTACTGTCCCCTGTGGGATCCGCAGTTTACTGTCAAAAGCTCATGCAACACACCATTTACTTTAGTCTTAATAGTCCTGTCCGTTAAGAAGCTGGTGAACCACTTTATAGCATCGTCACAGAAATAGAAAATTTGCTCTTAAGTTTCTTAAATAAAATATTGTGATTCACACAGTCGAATGCGAATAAAAACTCAGTCATTGAATAAGAAGATTAAATTTTGAGCATCGCAGTTATAAATTAATAACACAAAGATACCCATTTATTGTTTCGACCGCCACTCGTATGCACCGCAAATGTCAATTAGAATAAAGATCAAATTATTTAAAATTTGTTATTTTTGGCGTCTCAAACTTTATCCATTGGTGGCCCACGCCAATCCGTTTTTTCAACAAAACAAGAATTTAATTATTTGTTACATTTCCATTTTTCTCAGTTTCCGGTCATCTAATCCAATTACCGTTTGTAAGCAAATGGCCACTTAGATGACTGACATCGGTGCAAATTTTGGCTTCTCAAACATTATCCATTGAGGGCCCACAAACCGACACGTCCTTAGCCAGCCAGCCCCCACCCAAACTGAAGAAGAAAGTATTTTTGAACGATCTTGACGTCTCAATAACTTTAAGACGCATCAGCAGATCGGGATGCAACTTGAAATGGGTCATCTCATAGTAAAAAGCCCATCGATCGATATTTTTGCGTCGGCAACACCGTGTTTAAATGTAATGTAGTCGTGCGGTAATAGGCGCTTAGTGGAAGCGGAACCGCGTGGCTTGGCCCGGTGCGCTTCCGCGCACCTAGATACAACTAATAGGCCCGATATCATTTTAACGGATGAATAAAAAAGGCAAAAAATTTATTATTGATGTAGCAATTCCACTAAGCCATAATATTGAAACAAAGTGGGACAGAAAAATTCGCCGCTACTTTTTACTAAGGACAAGAAATAAAGAAAATGTTTGGGAAAAAAGATCAAGTCACTACAATACCAATTATTGTGTCAGCCACGGCCCCGTTAACCATACAACCTACAATAGTTTTCAAAACCAACTTGACATCAACAAGAATCTATTCATCAAAAAGCAGAAAGCGGTTTTTATTTTGCAAAATGCCATAAATATTCCGAAAATTCATCAATAGCAATTTGTTTAAACGATTTTATGTTTTATATTTTGTGAGGATTAAGATAAGTTTGATTTTAATTCTATGTTGAATACTGTATAGATTTTAGATATTTACAAATTTGAAAGTTTTGTTATTATTATAGGCACATTTATTGCTTGACATAGTCCGCAATACATTGCATTTACTTGTACTGGTTTGTACCGAGATGTGGAAAACATGTGAATAAAAATAAAAATAATATAATAATAAATATAATAATATATAATAATATAATATAATAATAATAAATAATAATAATAATATAATAATAATAATATAATAATAAACTAATAATAATATAAAATAATAATTTAAATAATAATAATTAATAATAATAATAATAATAATA